>JARYGA010017298.1:0-42284 GCA_030545235.1 Helianthus tuberosus | reverse complement strand
TATTTGGTATGAGGTTTTACATGCTATTAATGTAGTTAGTAAAAACTTACAATCAAAAGATATGTGTATTGATATTGCTATAAAACAACTAGATGGGCTTATTATTTATTTTAAAAAGTTTAGGGATGAAAGATTTGAAAATGCTATGATTGAGGCTAAAGAACTTGCTTTAAAGATGGGTATTGAACCTAGTTTTCGTGAAAAACGTGTTATTCGTAGAAATAGAAGATTTGATGAAAATGTTGATAATGAGACTTTGAAAACTCCTATTGATTGTTTTAGAACAGATTACTTTTTATACATAATAGATCAAGCTAGTGTTTCACTCGAAAGTAGATTTGCTCAATTTAAAGAGTTCGAACAAATTTTTGGTTTTTTGTTTAGTATAAAAAAATTAAAATCTTTAAATCAAAAAATTTTAAAAGAGAAGTGCATTTATCTGGAGAAGTTTTGGAACTATGATAATCATATTGATATTGATGGTTTAGATTTATTTGAAGAACTAAAAATGCTAAGAGAAATTATACATGTAGAATCTAACACAGTTACTAATATATTAACTTATATTAAAAACTTTAATTATTTTCCAAATGCATATATCGCCTATAGAATTGTGTTAACCATTCCTGTAACCGTTGCTACCGCAGAACGTAGATTTTCCAAATTAAAACTAATAAAAAATTACTTAAGATCTACAATGTCACAAGAAAGATTAAACGGTTTAGCTATTATGTCAATCGAAAAAGATTTTTTAGAAGAACTTGATTACGATAATTTCATCAAACAATTTGCCTCGGCTAAAGCTAGAAAAGTAGATTTTATTTAAACATATACTACAGTAGAAACTCTATAAAATAATACACTTGAGACCACCAAAATTTATTAATTAAAATAGTTATTAATTAATCGATAAATTAATAATTATTAATTTATATATTAATTAATATTTTATTAATTTATAGTAGAATACTTAGTTTACAAACACCTTTCAAGCTTCCACTTAATTATTGTATACAATGCATGTATATCAAATGAACGGCCCAATTTGAAAGAAACCTTCAATCTCCCACCTTAATATGCTTCTTGTGTTCAATGTATCACTTTATGGACATTAAAAATATTTTCTATATAAATACAAGATCAAAATAGGTTAACACAAACAAATCATACACACAACATGGCTTCCCATCTTAAAGGTGTGAAAAAAACAACAATGACAAACGAGATTCGAAGAGCATTATGCAAGCACAACAAGGATAATCCAAGTCTCACTCAAAAGCAATTGCAAGAATGGGTTCATAGTAACTATGGTTTGCAGGTGAGTCAATCGACAATATCGAATACAGTTAAGCGGTCTTTAGAGTATCTCTCACTTGCTCCCGAAAGAGGCGATGTAAAGCGACACAAACCGGCAAAATTTCCTGACCTAGAAAAATCTCTCTATGAATGGATTCTTCAATATCAAGAACATGTGAATATGACAGGTGAACTAATCATCGAGAAGGAGAAAAAGTTCATGAAAGATATGTATCCAGTGGATACTCCAGACTTTACTTTTTCTATTGGTTGGCTTGGAAAGTTCAAAGCAAGATATGGAATTAAAATTTTCCGGCGTTTTGGAGAGAATGGATCTGTTGAAATGGAGGGCATGGAGGACAAATTAAAATCCATAAGAGACAAAGTTGATCAGTTTGAAATGAAAGACATCTTTAATATGGATGAAACAGGTTTGTTTTTTTATTATTTTATTTTATATTTTGTACTTTAGTGATGTAATTATTTACATGTTTTGATCTTAAACAAGTTTGTTTTTTAGACTTCAACCGGATCATTCCCTTGCAACAATGCAGCTTGAAGGGAAAAAACAAGACAAGGAAAGACTAACTGTTGCTATTTGCTGTAATGAGGACGGTTCAGAAAAACTTCCTTTATGTATTATTGGGAAATATGCTAAACCAAGGTGCTTCAAGAATGTAAACTTGAACAGTCTGAACTGTGAGTACCGTGCTAACAAACGAGCTTGGATGACTGGTGTGTTATTTGAAGAATATGTTCGCCAACTTGATAAAAAAATGGTTGGAAGAAAAATTCTCTTGATTGTTGATAATTGCCTTGCTCATCCAAAAATTATTGAAGGGTTACGAAATGTTGAATTATTTTTTTTGCCACCAAACACAACTTAAAAAATTCAACCTTGTGACGCGGGGATCATACGAGCTTTTAAGATGCATTATCGTCGTCGATTTTATAGAAGTCTTTTGGAGGGTTATGAATTAGGGGTTCCAAATCCAGCAAAAATAAATGTATTAGATGCAATGAATCTTGCAATTTCAGCATGGACTATGGATGTTCGTGCAAATACAATTACGAACTGCTTTCGTCATTGTAAACTTCGATCAACAGATAACATGACTTTTGAGAACTCAGATGAAGGTGGTGAAAGCACTCAAGAACTCCAGAATTTGATCAAAGAGTTGGGTTATCGCAATGCAATGGATGTCGAAGATGTTCTGACGCACCCAGAAGAAAATGTAGTTGCACAGTTGTTGACTGATGAAGAAATTATTGAAAGCGTTATTGGAATTAATAAAGATGATATCGATGAAGAAGATGATGAAAGTTCTACAATGGAGCCCCCTTCGCGAAACGAAGCTATTAAAGCGGCAATCACATTGAACAATTTCTTGTTGAGCTATGAGAAAACAACACCAAAAGTTCTTACCATGCTAAGGAAAATTAGAGACGAGATTCAAGGGGAAATTGATTTCAACAAAAAACAAAAGACAATTGAGTCATTTTTCAAGAAACCTTCATAAATCATTCATGTAATATGCTATATATAAAGAATTATTAATTTATATTTTATATGGGGTCTAAAGAAATTATCAAAAATGTATTATCTTATAATTTTAGCGAATTATTAATTTAGCACCCTATCCCCGAGTCGGGACCGGCAAAAAATATTATCTTAGAGAGTTTATTAAATAATCGAGTATTAATTTATCGAGTTTCTACTGTATAATTATAGAAAACATATGACTTTCAAAAAAAATTAACTACGCCAATTATAATTAAATTTTTTAGTTTATAATTGCCGGTCCCAAGCCCGGATAAAGGAGGAGGGTTTTGTTACTAAATATGTTGAAAATGATAATTTTGCAAAAGGGTCACCACTTCGTAGTTCGATTAGAGTCACCGAAAACGTAGAAACGGCTCTGGGTGGGTTCAACTAGTGTATCAAAAGGGAATGTAAAGTGGAATCGCTTTTTGGGAAGCAATAACCACCTAATCAGTATGTGTAGCCACATGATATCCTTTTTTTATTTAATTTCTAGTCTTGTGTCTGTGTGTGTATAGGTTGAGGCGCAACATATAAACCAAACAAGCCTCCTAGCCTGGTGGGTTGTGCTTCGGTTTACATCTGTAAGACACGGGTTAAAATGCTAGTTCAAATATAAACTAATTAGAATTCAACATTCTTAAATAGGTACTAAAATACTAGTTGGGTGTCCATGTGATGTTGCGGGAATACACACACTGCCAGGTTATGTATGGTTTGGTCGGTTCGGTTATTATCCTCAACCAAAGTCGAAATTGAAGTCATCGGTTAATCTGTTTTGTTAACCAAACGGTTTTCAGTTAATCTGTTTGGTTTATTCAGTTAGATTGATAGTTTTTGGTCCGGTTAGTTTAATTTCGGTTAATAGCCAAAATCAAACATGAGCTAAAACTTTTGCTTAAAAATACATGAAATTGAGGTATGATATACATACATGAAATGGAAGTATATATACATTAAATGGAGGTATAAATATGAAATGCATGAACTTAAGGTATAAAATCTATAAATATGTGAAAATATGAATGGTTCGGTTCGGTTAATTTTGGTTAAGTGATGGTACAAAAATAACCGAAAACCGGTTTTTGGTTAATTTTATTTTTGGTTAATTAGGTTTTTGGTTTATTTCAGTTCGGTTTCATATGTTTTCTATTAGGTTCCAGTTAACGATTCAATTAATGTTCAACCTTAACACGATTAATCACGATATTGGTTTTTTAATACTACACTAAAATTAAAAAGAATACAATGTTCGTTTTTATGGTGTTTTTTTTATTTAAAAAAATTGAGGTACGTTATGGTCATCCAAAAATTGTGAGGGTAGTTAGTTTTTTATAAGTGAGGTAAAGTGCAACTACCAATAAATTAAGCTGAATTTAATTAAAAATAAAGGATTAAAGTTAGTGGATTAAAATATAATTAGTGAATGAAAGACTAACTTACTCTCATTCTATCGTTGTACACTATACATTAAAGTAAAATATATTTTTAAATTTTTGGGTAATTAAAAATCATTATTAAATACATTATAATATAATAAAGATAACCGTTGTAAACCACGAAAATGGTCTCTGAGATTTGATCACTTTAGTCCAAAACTCAAACCTTTTGAATATGGGTCCATGTGGTTTCAATTTTGTTGCCATTTTCATCCAAAATCAAAATCTGGTCAGATTTTGACTTTGACATCCAGATTTTTTGTCTTTTTCCTCCCTTTTAATGGAGAGCAAAATGGTATTTTAACGTTTTATTGTAACAAATTAAAAAAATCTGATCATTTGGTCCTTCATTAAAAGGGAGGAAAAAGACAAAAAAAAAACTGGATGTTAACTGAAAAATCTGATCAAATTTTACTTTTAGATGAAAATGACAACAAAATTGAAATCCAAAGGACCCAGATTTAAAAGGTTTGAGTTTGGACTAAAGTGGCAAGAGTGAACAAACCTCATAGACCAATTTAGCAGTTTACTCTAACCGTTAATATCTGTTTAATAGAAAACATAAGAACAAATAATTATTGTGAAAGGGAAAAAATGTTGACAACAAGGAGAAGAAAAAAAAAGATACATTTTCTGAACACATATATCAACGGGTCTAACCGTAGTCCGTAGAGACTCTGCAACCTTTCTACTAAAGAGGAACTCTCTTGTATACTTCTGTAGCCCATATGTTCGAGCCCATGAGCAACCTTTCAGTCCAATAACCTATAAACACAAATACATTTAGTGAAAACATAAATATCTATAAACACAAATACATTTAGTGAAAACATAATATCCAAAGCAAAAACTATGTTGAAATTGAGTTAATGTATTTTAACAAGAATAATACAAATAGAAAAAATAAAATTTTAACAATGGTGAAATTGAGTTGATGTATTTTAACAAGAATAATACAAATAGAACAAATAAAATTTTAACAAGAACAATACAAATAGAACAAATAGACAATGATCCTTGGTTCAAGTGGTTCGTGGCTTGGATTTCTAGAGACTCAAGTTCGATCCTTACTCAACACAACAAGGTGAGGCCATGGGTTTTACACTAGTCATGGTTGTGTGGTTTCCTTCTAGTGCGGGCCGCAGTGAGAATTAAATTCCTATGATATTCATTCTTAGTGGTGTTCTATCTGCGGGTGGACTGAAGGCCAGGATGTACCTAACCCAAAATGGAAAGTCTCCTGGTTTTGAACCTAGATCTCTCGTGTACCACTGAAGTTGGTGTGAAAGCCCAACCAGTTGGTCTACTAGCCGTTCAAAAAAATGAAACAAATAAAAATTAATTATTTTATTATTAATTAAAAAGTAATATGCCTAAACTATAATATAAGTACCTTTAATACCTGCATAATGTGAACCTTTTTGCTTAAATTTTTAGTTTTGCTGCGTCCAATAATTTTTATGAAAGATAAATTTCTTCCCACTTGGTTTCAAAACATTTTTCCACAGATAGATCGATTTTTTTTGAAATATTGGATTTTAATAATCTTAACTATTTATCGTTGGCCGTCAACAATGCCAACTTAAAAAATAATCACTAGCAGTCCCAACTATTGACATATTGGCTACCGATGAACCCTGACTAACCGAACCCAAACGCCGTTAATCTCCGGTCACCAGAAAACTGTTTTTGTCCAAAAAAAAGGCTTCTAAAGGTACGATCTAAGTGTACAAAGAGGTTTGGGACGAAAATGTTGAGTTTTCAGGCCAAAAAGTTTAGTTTTCTGGCGAAAAGGGAGTTTTCCGGTGACTTTAATAATTGAGGCTTTTAATAGAAAAAGGTTCCCAAAGGTCCATAATAAGGTTACAAAGAGGTTCGGGACGAAAGTATTGAGTTTTCCGGCCAAAAATGAGTTTTCCGGCCAAAAAACGTTTTTCCGGCGATCGGAGACTAACGGCGTTAGGGTTCTATTAGTCAGGGTCCATTGGAAGCCAATATGTTAAAAACTAGGACTACCAGTTGTTATTTTTAAAGTTGGAACTGTTGGTGACCAACAATGAATAATTGGGATTATTAAAATCAAACATTTTTTTTTAAGTCAACTTCTCTGATGTAACGATAACAAAAGGAAGTTGTTATTCATCAAAATATGATGTATTCTACTATCCCACCTAGGTTACCGTATATTGTAGCTCTAATCTTCAATATTACGCCAATGTTATAGAATCAGGTTTATACAAAGATCGTAGAACGATCAATGTTATAAAATTAAAAAATAAGATTAATAAGGTTTCTTAGTTTTTATAATTAGTTTGGACCTATGGTTGGTAATTAACTCCGTAAGAGGTCTCTTGTATTTTAACTGGAGATGATTTAGCTTGAGCAATTTGACTTGCATAAACATTTGAGTTAGGCTTGATGTAAAGGCAAGCCTTGTTGAGTTGTGCGAATATACTTTTTGTTAGTGATTTTAATTGTATATCGATAGTTTGATACTGTTTGAGATCTAGATAATTTAACGTTGTCTGTAACAAGGTTTTATGACTTGTATAAAATAAAAGCAAACAAAATCATAACAAAACCTTGTTAGACGTCTGTAACAAGGTTTTATGACTTGTATAAAATAAAAGCAAACAAAATCATAACAAAACCTTGTTAGAGAAAGCTTACAAAATCATCAAAATTTAGAAAGAAAGAGTCAACTCGTTAGTTACTAGCTTACTCGAAATGAATAGGAGCTCAACTTTCAACACATATTGAGTAAATATTGTTAGCATCGTTTTTAGCTCAGAACAAATATTTCAAGCTCACTCAACTCTCAACTAATTGAGCAATTAAATATAACTATGCGACTCACGAGCCACATATATTAGTGTTTTTAAGGTTTCAAATTACATTTTACTTAATTATCATCCAAATTTAAAATTTTTGATTGGTTTTTTGGTTTCAACAACATATAGGGGACAAGTAGGACAACCTCTATTGTTGAATCGTGGGATATCCCCATCCCATATGACAAAAGAACACATGCACTATACCATGCCTTTGACGATACCAAATAGGACAAAATCTTGAGAATTAAATATGTTATATATTAATGAGCACGATGAACTTGTTCAATAGATGGTGGTAGGGGTCAGGATAAGTGAACCATTATACAAACGTCGTTCACAAAACAACCCCGAATAAAGATTGTTTCGAAACGTTAATCCCTATATTGACCCCACATGTCATAGTTCATGATCACATCAATGGTTTGAATTTCACAAATTAATAAGATAAAAAAAAAATCTCAATTTTAATCTTTTGCTTTATAGGTTAAAGGATATGATTTGAAATGAACACGATAAAAGTGTACAAATAGAGGGAGGTAGGGGTCAGCATTAAGTGAACCATGATATAAACATTGCTCACAAAAGCAAACAAAATGAACCCCTAATGAAGATTGTTCGTTCACATGTCATAGATCACATCAACTGTTTTAAACTAGTAAAATCAACTTGCGCCACGTGACAGGAACTTAGTCGGTCTCTGTTAATACAGTGACATACCAAAAAAGACGTCGATACTTATTATATTTATCATGCCATTTGTAGAAAGTGAGGAATACAATTTTTTTTTTTTTTTTGAAAGGCTAAATTTTATTAACAAACCAAACTGTACAACAAGCCCAACGATCGACAGACGGACAATCCAAATTTACATACAAGGAAACTTTTAGAAACTAAAGTTACACCATTGCTCCCATTCAAATGGTTCGATCTTGGACCGATTTTTTGACCCATAGGTATCCCAATGTTTTAGCTTAGCTAACATGTTTCCAATTTTCAAGTTTTTAGATTTGAAGATAACTTCATTACTTGTTCTCCATATCAGCCAGCACGCCAACCGTTTGTATTAATTGCCTTTTGACTATGGAGACATCACTTAGGTGGATGAAAAATAGATCTTGCAGCGAGAAGACGTAAATAGGAGGAATGTTGCACCAAGATGAAATTTCCTGCCATACCACTGTTGCCACATAATACAAAGGAAAATTCCAACTTTAAACTGTGTTATATGTTTTAAGAGAAAAATGCCCGGATAGTCCCTGTGGTTTCGTCTTTTTTCACCTATAGTCCTCAACTTTCTAAAACTACTGAATAGTCCCCAAGTTTTCATTTTTTGTTCCCGGATAGTCCCTGGGTCTAACTTCAGTTACTTTTCTCTGTTAAAATGATGTGAAATGACAAAAATACCATTTCCTTAAAAGGCCAAACCATAGGGACTATCCGGGCATCTTCTTCATTTTTATTTATAAAACCCCACCACCACACTTCATCTTCAACCTCCACCCACCATCACCCTCCTCCACCCTCCACCATCACCGCCACAATCACTCTCAATCTCTCGTTCCCCTTTCATCTTCCATACCAGAACAACATCAGCCGCACGCCCCCTTTTCTCATCAGCCACATTGCACCGCTAACCACCACTCCCTAACGCACCCCGGACAAGGACCGCCATAACATCGTCGCTAAACCACCCAAGAACAACCACAAACAAGACAAAAACATCATATCTGAAATGACAAAAGATGGCTTGTAGCTAGAAACAGAAACCCGAAAGACAAACTTACGCGTTGTTGTTTTTGTCGATACACAACCAAGGCCAATGCCATGGGTTCAAGCGAAACCCTAGCTTTCTGCTATCGCCTCCCTTCTGCTCAGACCCGGTCACTGCCACCACCCGTCCGCCGTAACCAGCCGCCACTGTACCACACACCACTGCTCCGCCGCTGTGCCACCACCATCGTCATCACGTATCAATCACCCACCATACCTCCACTCGAACCACCTCCCTGCCGTCGCGACCAGGTGGCCGGAGACCACCCGTCTCGATCTCGCCTCTCTCTCTCTCTCTCTCTCTCTCTCTCTCTCTCTCTCTCTCGGTCGAATCTCACTCTCTCTCTTGGTTATGCAGGTTATGTGTGTGTATATTGTGAGATAAAACTAATGGGGGCTAGGGTTTTGAACATTGAGGATGAAGAAATGAGGAGATGAAGATGATAAGTTGTTTAAATAAAATGAAGAAGATGCCCGGATAGTCCCTATGGTTTGGCCTTTTAAGGAAAGGGTATTTTGTCATTTCACATCATTTTAACAGAGAAAAATAACTGAAGTTAGACCCAGGGACTATCCGGGAACAAAAAATAAAAACTTGGGGACTATTCAGGTAGTTTTAGAAAGTTGGGGACTATAGGTGAAAAAATGCGAAACCAAAGGGACTATCCGAGCATTTTTCTCATGTTTTAATAATGCTAACCATCATGCTATTGAAAATACCAATTAATTGGTATTTTCAAAAGAATAATAATAAATCATGTAATACGTATAAGTCATATCAAATAGGTTTTTAATAATATGTTAAATAAAATGTTTGGAAATGAGCTAGCCTAGGAATAACAACAATCACTAATAATTCGTTTTTAATTTGTTTGTTTTGCATTAAATTCAAAATATAGAACGTTGACTAGTGACAACTTTCACTATCCACATATAGATATATCATATATCATCTCCCCATGCTTTGACAGATCACACTTGGCCCACTACTCTAATCCCAGCCTTGTGATGTCTCTCATATCATGGTAATATGAAGCAACCCCACATAGACCATTTGAAAACACTAGGGGCCCCCACCCCATAACCTACGTAGGCAATGCATACAATATATCACGCTACCAAAACAAATGTATAACCCCACACAAACAGACACGTATCTATTGATGTTATGTTGCTAACATGAATTAGAACTTAGTGCAATAAATGGTGTTTATGATGTTGTAGATAATGATATTTATGGTGTACGAATCTCCGTCTTGTGTTTAAATATAATGTGAACAATTTATACAACATTGAACAATAAGTTGACCATTTCATAACTTCTTTGGCACATTATAGCAAAGTCATTTATATCGTGTGCTCATGAAACAATATGATTAGCATAGATATTTATAAAGTCCAGTTTCCTATGTAAAATCGGGTTTTATTAGTTTCTATATAATAAAGCCTGATTTTCTAACACTAACGAAGGTCCTTAACGTGAAATATAGCTTGGTTTAAGGTAACTCTTATAAACCGGATTATTAGATAAAGAAGCCATAAGGCAAGAGTTGTATAATCTTTCTAATCAAAGTCATGTAATAGTAATCACTAAGACTAGTGGGTATGGAGAGCCTCATCTCCAAGAGGATGGGCCGCCACGTTACCGCCACGTAGGAGGGGCTTGAAGGGGATGGACCTAGGGGGTGGGGATGAACCCCTTTATATATTTATATGTATGTATGTATGTATAGATGCGTGTGTGTGTGAGGAGAGAGGAGAGAGGCACGGCGAGTTCGGCTGGGGGAGGACGATCTTCACGGGGCTGGGGCGGCGACGGGGCTGGGGGTGGAATGTTTGGGGCGGCGGCGGGAGGACGGGCATGGGGACGACCCCCATACCCTCCGGTCTAATTGACAACGCAAAAGATTCGCCACAAGGGACGTACGTATGACATGTGTACCTTAAAAACACTTTTTAATATCACTAAACTACAATTTCTTTAGTGTATATTAATTTGATTTAATATCAATAGACTACAAGCTCTTTAGTATATATTAATTTGATGTTGAAAGGGTATATGCATTAGAAAAAAAAATCACCACAATTACGGTATTACACCAAGTTTTATAAATATAATTAATTCTATATTATGTAAATAAATTCTTGTAATTAGAAAAAGAAAAGAATCTCTCATAATTTCATGAAATAGGGTAATTTAACTTAAATAGATTAGATGCATATAATAGAATATTTGTATATTCGTAAATAATTGTAATTGATTTGATTATGATCTCCTCTAAATTAGGAGACTTACTGTTTGTATATATATATTCACACGTAAATGAATGAGAGATATCTTGAATAATTCTTATATGGTATCAGCCATATAACCGATCCTAAACCCTATTTTTCTTCCCGCCGCCCTCCTCCGCCGGCTGCTCCTCCCTTCTGTTTCGTCTTCCCCATCTCCTTCCTCATGGACTCCTCTCTTCACCCGGCCCTCACGGTCACCAATATCAAAACACATGTCCCGATTGTTCTCGAAAAGGACTCGACACACTACTCCATGTGGTCGGCTCTCTTTCAAGTGCACTGCCGGATCTATGATGTGCACGATCATCTGGCTCCACGTGCGTCTGCTGCTAAACCATCATCCTCCGACTCGGACAAATCGGCTGATAACTCTAAAGATGATGCCGACTGGTCCCGGATTGATGCAATCGTCCTCCAGTGGATCTATGCCATTATTTCTCAATCGCTGCTACACATCATCCACAAACAGGGTCAGTCCGCATACGACGCCTGGATATTGTTAAAGAACGAGTTCTCCGACAATAAGACTACCCGTGCGATCTTTCTCGGTCAAGAGTTTGCCAATCTCAGCCTCGATAACTTCCAATCGATGTCAGAATATTGTCAGCATGCCAAACATCTTGCCGATCAACTTGACAGTGTCGGTGCTCCTGTCGATGATCAGACGCTTGTGATAAAGGTTTTAACCGGTCTTACCGAGCAATATGATGGTATTTCCACTGTCTTGCAGAATAAAACTCCTTTGCCTTCCTTCAACGAGGTTCGGTCTCGCTTAACATTTGAAGAAACCAAGAAGAAACGTTATGTAGCTCGGGCCTCTCAATCGGCAGCCACTGCGCTGTCGGCCACTGTCGCCAACAATCCATCCCCTACCACAGCCGACTACCCTACCTTCTCTTCTGATCGTGGCCGTGGTCGTGGTCGACGCGGCCGTGGTCGGGGGCGTAACAATGGCAGCCGTGGACGTTCAACATACAATCAACCTAATCACCCATACATTGTGTTTCCTTCCAATTGGACAGCAAGTCAGTGGGCTGGTCTTTTGAATGGTCAAGCCCAAAACTGGAACAACCAACAAGCCCAACCCCCATGTCCATATCCCTCTCGGCCCAATAACCATACTTCACCAGGCATTTTGGGCCCGCGTCCAGATCAGGCACATCACACCGGTTACACTCCCACCGATATCGAGCAGGCACTCTACACCATGTCGCTGAATCCTCCGGATCACGGGTTAATGGACACTGGAGCAACGTCACACTCGGCCAACCAGCAAGGTATATATTCCCCGTCTAATTTTAATTCGTGCACTAATAAAAATATCATTGTTGGTAATGGCATGACTATCCCTGTTTTGGCTCAAGGCAACCAAACTCTACCACCCCCCTTTCCACCACTTAAACTCAATAACGTCCTATTTGCACCCAATATTATCAAAAACTTAATTTCAGTTCGTCGCCTTACAACTGATAATTTAGTTTCTGTTGAGTTTGACCCATTTGGTTTTCTTGTGAAGGATCTCAAAACACGGGCTCCTATCCTACGATGCAATAGCACAGGCGATCTCTACCCTCTCACTCAGCCTCTCCCGCTCAACCTCAACCATCACCAGGCCTTTACTACCATCTCTCAAGATCGCTGGCATCAAAGATTGGGTCATCCTGGCAACAATTTATTGCAATCGTTAAAATTGTCGTCTTTTATTGATTATGGGAAACATAATAAGACTCTTTGTCAATCTTGTGTTTTTGGGAAAAGTGTTAGATTACCGTTTTACGATTCCATTAATTGTACTCGTTTGCCCTTTGACATCATACATAGTGACCTTTGGACATCACCCATACTTAGTACGGGTGGACACAAATATTACATCCTTTTCTTGGATGACCTCACCAATTTTCTATGGACTTTTCCACTAACACATAAATCCCAAGTTTTCAACATTTTTACACAACTTCACAACCTTGTCTGTACACAATTTGAACGAAAAATCAAACAATTTCAGTGTGACAACGGAAAAGAATATGCCAACCAAAACTTCCACACGTTTTGTCACAACAATGGTATGCAATTTCGTTTTTTCATGTCCCTACACATCATCTCAAAATGGAAAAGCCGAACGGAAAATCCGCACTATAAATAACATGCTTCGTACCCTCTTAGCCCAAGCTTCGTTGCCAACTAATTTTTGGCATCATGCTCTTGAAACCGCAACCTACTTACTCAATATTCTACCAAGCAAAAATCACAACTTTCGATCGCCTACCTCACTTCTTTACAATGTCACACCCGAATATGATCATTTACGCGTTTTCGGGTGCCTTTGTTATTCCCTTACCCCTTCCACTAATATTCACAAACTTAACTATCGATCTACCCCGTGTGTATTTCTTGGATACCCACCAAACCATCGAGGGTATAAATGCCTCGATCTCTCCACCCATCAAATCCTTATTTCTCGTCACGTCCACTTTGAAGAAACAATCTTTCCTTACACCATCCAATCGCCTACCAAACCCCCCTCTTATGACTTTCTCAACCCTACCATACACCCTCTAGTTTGGGAGCATCTTGCATCCCAAAAACACCCTCCTGCCAATCACGATGACACACATGACCCACCTACTCCTTCCCCTCAAACCACCCACCACAGCCCAATACCCCCCTCATCTAACATCGGCCCAGTGACCTTACCACCCAATATCGACCCACCTTCCTCCCCACATAATACCGTTCCCTCACAGCCCACTAACGTTCCCTCTCAGCCCATTTCCCCTTCAGCCGGCCCATCTACAACCTTCTCACCAGGCCCACACCATTCATCACAGCCCATACCCACAATTCCGATCCACAATACCTCTCCCATAAACTCCCCACCTTCACCCCCTCCCTCTCCTCCACCCGTACGCACCATTCACACTCGCTCAATGAGCGGCATCGTTAAACCAAAGCCACAATTCAATCTTCATACCACCACTGTCATTCCTGTACCCAAAAACCCTCAGGTTGCCTTAGCCACTCCAGAGTGGTACAATGCCATGTCACATGAATTTAGTGCCCTTATTAAAAATAAGACCTGGGAACTTGTACCTCGCACTTCTGACATGAACATTATTCGATGCATGTGGCTATTTAAACACAAGTACAGGTCTAATGGCAGTTTGGAACGATATAAAGCTCGTTTGGTCTGTGATGGTCGTAGTCAGGAACAAGGGGTTGATTGTGGAGAGACTTTTAGTCCGGTTGTTAAACCGGCAACGATTCGCCTTGTCCTCACTCTCGCTCTGGCGAAATCATGGAAGATACATCAACTTGATGTCACGAATGCATTTCTTCATGGTAATTTGGAGGAAACTGTTTACATGCATCAACCTATTGGCTTTCGTCATCGGGATTTTCCTAACCATGTATGCCTTCTTAAGAAATCCCTTTATGGTCTCAAACAGGCTCCTCGTGCCTGGTACCAGCGTTTCACTGATTTTGTAACTTCACAGGGATTTCGTCAAAGCAAATCCGACAATTCTTTATTTATCTACAAGCACGGGCATGATGTGGCTTATCTACTTCTTTATGTGGCTTATCTAAAATTGGATGGTGGAAGAGTAAGTAGCACATGCAGAAGAGTAAATGAGTATGGAAATTAGAGGACGTGGGACGCACGTGACTGAGAGGCAACGGTCGGTTCAGCATCATGTGTGCTAACTACTTCAAAGGAACCGTTGGAGTCTTGGAGCAATGTTTTCAGAACCGGACCGGAGGTCGACCCGGTCACCTTACGGGGTCAAAGGTCGGACCGGTCCGACCGGATTTAAGAACCGGATTACGTCATAAATTATATAAAAATATATATAAAACATAGAAAAAATAGATAAAATTCCAAATAGTTAAGGAACTAAAAACACAACCATTACTCATCCAAAAACATTCAAAAGTACCAAATCTTGCAACTAACTATCAAACATAGTGTCAAATCTTGTTTTGAGTTTTTTAGATTAGGTTTTGAAGTGATTTATTCCATATTTAATTATAAAAAAAATTAAAAAAAAACCATGACCGGCCCGACCCTATGCGACCCGCCGGCCCGACCGCCGGCCCGCCGGCCCGACCCCCGGCCTGATGTTGGTTCGGTTTGATGGCATGAACCGGCCCGGATGAAGTCCCGGTTCCCGGCCGGACCGGTTCGACCGGCCGGCCCGGTCCGGTTTTCAAAACATTGTCTTGGAGCATTTATTGATACTTGTATTTTTCTTTCTTTTTTCTCAATTTTTGAATTTTACATTATCATATATAACAACCAATTGGGGTTGCTTCTTAAGCTATCCGGTATGGTGAAGAATTAAAACCTATAAAAGGGGTCGTCTTCGAAAATCTGTGGGGTCTGGAAGAAAAGAAAATGCGGGACTCTAAAATTTAAACTTTTAAATATATATATATGAGTTAAATGCTATTTTAGTCATTGTGGTTTGGGTCATTTTGTCAGTTTAGTCCAAAGGTTTGAAACGTTGTCATTTTAGTCCAAACAGTTTTAAACGTTGTCATTTTAGTCCACTGGGTTAACTTCATCCCTTTGTTCTGTTGTTAACTAGAAGGGCATTTCGGTTATTTTATATGTAATTCTGTTAACTAGTGTAACAACCCGCTTTTTGGAAAGTCAAAGTACAAGGCAAAGTCAAAGTCAAAGGAAGAAAAGATTGCTAATTTCGATATGTCACTCCTTGCTTGACTAGCAAATCGTACTTTTGACTTGTAATCGAATTCTATTATTTACTTGTTTTTGTTGTATTATATGGAGTATCTATTAATAATCAAGGTTTAATTGCATATTTATCGCTAATCAACTTATCGCTAATCGCTCTAGCATTCGCAACTCGAGTTATGTGTTCTAGATATTGTTTTACGTGTGTGTGCTTTTATGTGTTACCTGTGCATGTTATGTTTATGTTGAGGTGTTAATCGCTATTGCAATCAAAATTCTATCGCAATCGCAATCTAATCACAAACGCTAAACGCAAGTTATTTATAGCGATTGTATGTTAGATATAATAGTTAGGTTATTCGTGTGACTATTGGGTAATACTACCGCATCGCTCACTCAAATCGCAACGCTCAACACACGAATCGAAACGACAAAACTCAACGCGCCGGACACCTAGATCGAGTGGCCATCCGATCGGACTGCCATCCAATCGGTGACCAATCCGATACTTCTGCACTTTCCATTTTGGGAAACCCTATAAATACCCTCCTGTCACATCATTTGTGATGTGACAGCTCCTCACTCGACCAGCCGCGCTCAAGCTCTCTTTTCTCTCGATTTCTCGCAATTCTTGTAAGTTTTCAACCTAACTCTTGTACTTCTATGATCTACACGCACTCCTTCATCTTTTTCACCTTTGAATCTGTAACACCTCGGAAAATCATGGCCAATATAGTAACGACACGTGTCATGAACTCTAAACGTGTAATAAATTGATTTCGAGGGACTAAAGTTGACAAACGAAGAAAGTATGTATGTGAAAGGATCCAATGTGTCAACATTTGAAAACCATACCTTTCAATAACTCTACATGATGTTTATACCCTTAAACGAAAGAATTGTGAAACGTATGAAGCCGTTTGTGAAAGAAAGTGAAAGTTTACAAGACGCGAGGGTTAAATATGTCAACATGTTAAATTAATACCTCTGCGTGATCTTTTAACGAACCCGAAGCTTTGTAACGATTAATTATACTCTCAAGATCAAGTGACGAAAAATTCACGAAGTTTCGATATCGTTTGATATTCAATACGTTAACTTTCGTAAATAAAGGGTTAAAAGCGTCAACGAGGCAAAACTTGTGTTTTCGGTTATCGTTTAACGAAACCGGACCTAACGATGTTTGGTTATATTCTAAGGATCATCAAAATATAATTTTTATGGGTTAAAAGTGCTTGAAATGAAAGTTACTACGTTTTAAAAGGTCCAGGGGCTGAAACTGCCATGTTTGAAACTTGTTTTGCTGGTTACCCTCATGGTGACGTCGCGCCACACCCACACTCCTCTCCCGTCGCTCGATGCGACGGCCTGATCTGGGCAGACACCATGCACAGGTGCAGGTTCTGCCATTTCTTCACCTTTGCATGCCTTCATTCGAAACAAGGGACTATTTGCTGGTATTTTAAAACCACCTGGACACCTGTTAGCATCTGAAAACAACACAAAACACCTGGATTGATCTGGTGATGACCTCTTGTAGTATAAATAGGGGGCTTGGAGTTGTTATTTCATTTGCACAAGTTCAAATTTCTCATACTCTCAATACTCTAAAGCTCTCAATTGATCTCTGAAGCATCCTGGATATCTAGGAAGCTTTCTCTAGTTGAATTTTCGTGCTAAGGACTATTGTAAGTGTTCTTAGCCTCTATAGTTAAGTTTTCATTAGTGTAATGACAAGGCAAAGATATCATAATTACGCTTTGACTTTGTGATTAATCACTAACGGTCCAGCCTTTATTCGAATTGAAAGTGGCTATGTGTTGGTAATTATGTAGGTGTTAAACCCTTAAAAGGGCACCTCATAATTGTCACGTTATCTAAGTTAATTGTCGGGTCAAACTACCTAACAGAAAAGTCAAAAGAGTTAGTTTTTGCAAAATAACCCATAACTGATAATGTAGAAGATATAAAATACATTTTATCACTTAAACAACTTGGTAAATAATATAAGAACACGTTTAGGCATGTTCAACCCGACAATTCTGAGTATTAGGCTCGGTTCGCAACCGAAAGTCGCAAAAGTAGACTTTTGCTTTGACTTTCAGTTCTGACCCGATTTAGTTTAGTTTAGATATGCCTTAGGGTTCCTTTAGGACCATATTATAGGTTAGCCCTTAGAAATCTTAGTTCATTGCATGTTTCCATTAAATGCTTAAAATTGATCATTTTGCCCTTTTGATATAAAAATGAGATTTTTGAAAATGTGAGAGGACAAAAACCTTCATTTCTGATATATAAGTATGTCCTAAAAATTTTACATCAGTTTATGGACTAAAATAAAAGTTATGCAAGATATCGTAAAACGAAAGCTTTTTGTTAATTAAAATGCATTTTCGGCATAAATCACATATAAACCTGATTTTTGGCACCAAACTTGCTACCCACTGTTATGATATAATATTTGGGGATTTTTGGAAATTTTTTTCAAATTTTATACTGACTATAACATACAGTTCTTGCATGGACTCGGTAATTGACGATAATGCCCTTTTCGCTAATAAAATGAGTTTTACACATCATTTACATGTCAAACATTTTTCTACTGATTTCATATGATAAATAAAATATTTTAAGCAGTTGAGACTGATCAAAATCTCAGATTTCCTTAAACATATCAAATATCGTCAAATGTCATCAAATTTCGACTTTTATGCGAATTAGGTGCATAGTATGGTTTAAAACCATATTTATCACCTAAGACTTGTTACCTACTGATTTTAAAAATAAATTATTATACTTTAACAGTAAGTATAAGTCTTGAACTCAGATTTCCAAATTTAACCTTAAAAGCTTATGTGAAATGACCAAAATGCCCCTACGGTGCATAATTTGGCCATAAATGATTAAACACATATATGTATGATATCTTGCTGATATAACAACATAAAATAAATGTTTTTACTAAACATTTTAGACCAACACCTCAGTTTGCTATTAAACCTGTTTTATAAACTTTAAAATCACCAAAATACCCTTTCGGGGCTTAAATTGATTTTAAATTCGTTTTGGGCATAATGGAAGATATCCTAGTGATATCACAACATATTTTAAGCATAGAAACTCATGGAACCTGTACATGACTCATTCGGTTACCCTTTATGCATATACGCGTTCAGTACGGTTTATGTAACTAGTTTGCATAAATTAACCGAAACGGGTCAAACCTTATCATTTTTACTTCAAAATCCAGAATGTATTTAGTTTACCCATTTTATACAAGTCTTCATACTTGTTGGGTCTAAATCACATTCCAATCCGGCCATCGCTTAATCTTGCGTTTCGTGCCGTAAACTTTCCTTTAAAACTAACCGGTCAAAGTCATAACTTAAATAAGACCCGTTAGGAATCTAATAGGTTATTAAAACCTTCGTTCCAGGTAAAAGTGACTGGTCCGATACTGCGGATTTGTACGAACACTCTAGCCTTCGATAGAAAACTCAGGGTACAGGCATTCACTCTTCCAGTTTGCACGTGTTCACATTATACGACCCAAACTTTGACGAGATTTTTGAAAATTCAAAGGGGTTCAAAACCATATAATAGAGGGTTCAAAACCTTACAATAGAGGGTTCAAAACCTAGTAATCCATCATCCTAGAACAGATGATTAGTTTTCAAAGCGGTTTTGAAATTTATGTTCTTGTTGTGGTTGTCGCCTAAGGATAGGTGGCAGTATTGTTTTATGACTAAACGTAAGTAAACTCACGTTAGGGTCCTAGAAAGGTTATAGACTAGGTCAAAGCATTACTAATAACCTAATTCCCTATAACCATGAGCTCTGATACCAACTTTTCTGTCACACCCCGACCACGTAGAACAACCAAACATGGCGGAAAACGTCGGGGAGTGTTGTAACAGAATCATTGTTTCATAACACATGGAAATTGAAATATTGTTTTATTGAGTAAAGTAGTTACAATGTCTTGACAATCAAAGAAACATAACATAAATAACTAGTCTTGCATCTTTTATTGTCGCTAAGGCCCAAGTCCGCCTAAGTGTATCTTGACAAATCCTATGCATCATATCCTGAAACACATGTGAAAATAGGTACGTCAGCATAAAAATGCCTGTGAGATACATAGGTTTATGAAAATAGGATTCATGACTTATTGTTTAAGAAAATGTTTAGTCATGAACCTTGTAATTTGATTTGTCTTGTAAATCATTTGAAAAACGATAAGATCAGATGATATGTATAAGTAAGAGAATAATGTATGGTTAAATGAATAACCATATAAAAATGAGTTTGTATAATTTAATTTGTTTGTAAAACAATGTATTGTGAAAAGTATGTTATTTGTATAAGATGTTATATGTCCAAATTGAAATGATTCAAATAACGCTACGATATGTAATACCATACAATCACTTATATATAGGAAGTACCAGCGGCGTATCCACCATGCTTGTATCATATTACACACGCCTCGTTACTCAAATCACTTACCCAAACAAACCACCAATGTAAGATGTCTATGTTTAAAACAATTGCCAAACGTATTGAAGAATATGTCAAAATGTTTATGTCAATATGTAAATCATGTAATGTATATCCAATGTCAATAATGTTTATGTGTCAAATGTAAATCATGTAATGTGTAACCAATGTCAATAATGTTTATGTGTCAGATGTAAATCATGTAATGTGTAACCAATGTCAATAATGTTTATGTGTCAAATGTAAATCATGTAATGTGTAATCAAAATGATATGTATGGCTAGTGAAATATATCAACTAAACCATATGCACAACAACAAAGTATTGAAGTAAAACACGGTTTAAATCAAAGCTATGTTTTGTGGAAATGCATGCTATACTGATACAAATATCTATGCGGTATTGTGAGAATGCATACATCCAAGCCTTGAGACTGTGGCGATAAACCCTTAAACAAATTAAAGGTCTATCTTGTTGTAAATGTATATCGAATTCGGTCATTCCTTTCATCCCCACCTACCCAGGATGTCAGGAACAGGAGTTGTCAATTCCTATGGTACCACTACCTACTAACGAACGAACGGCGTGATCGGTGTTAATGAATGTATATTGATCCATCAAAACAATCCAAATATCATATCAAAATGTAAGCATGTGATGAAAACAACTGTACTAAGTATGCAACAAATGAACATACATAGCATGTGATGTGATGTGAAACGATGTACTAAGTATGAACTAAATGGACATACATAGCCTAAAATTCAATGTAAGACAATGAAATCATGTACTATAAATGTACTAATGAACATAGAAAGTATATGATGTGAAAACATGGAAAGCACGAAAGTAACAAGTAGGCACATGTGTTCCACCCCAAAATGTTTGGAAAACAGTAAAAGATGGGTCTATGTACTCACTTGAGATTGCTCAGAAGTCCTAAGATAACCACCAAGCAATGCTAGAGATCACGGAATCAAACGGCACCTAATATAGGTAACTATGTTAATAAACCGGACCTAATATCGGAGGATCGGATAGAATGAGGGTTCGTAAACCAAACGAGTATGGAGACTCGTGTAATATGATTTAACAAAGCCCACATACTAAAACGAAACTTAACCTAAGTGTTTGTGACCCATTACGACCCGTTTAGGTAGATTATGCTACTTTAACGCGT
Organism: Helianthus tuberosus; assembly: GCA_030545235.1. Taxonomy (NCBI): domain Eukaryota; kingdom Viridiplantae; phylum Streptophyta; class Magnoliopsida; order Asterales; family Asteraceae; genus Helianthus; species Helianthus tuberosus. Next base: position 20,731 of record JARYGA010017298.1, on the reverse strand, counting down.
CGTTCGCGTAAAACGCGTTCGGAACGCCTAACTAGTCCTATGACAAGTAAAATATGCCTTAACATGTCTAATATGGTTGTCAAATCAGTTTAGATGTCAAAAGTTATGTTACATACGTTTAAAACGAATTTTGGCATTAAAGGGGTATTTTGGTAATTTGCCTAAGGCATATAAACTACCTATCATACAACTACTTAAACGAAGCGACCATAAGGTATAACCTCGGAAGGTTATTCCCTATATACTATGGTCACCTAAATGTGTTTGGTCGGATCCTAATGATCGACCAAATGGGTCGGGTTCGAAGGTATAAGCGATTTATTAGATCGCTTACCCTTACGACCCTAGACAACGTGGTAATCAGTAGGCATAGTCACAAGGGACTATAACCATCATGATTACAATCACGTTGCGAAGTTCAAACGAACTTCGCATTGACCATAAACTGGTCAATGCAGAAAGTCAAACAAAGTTTGACTTTCGGACTCGAAAAGCAATAAAAGAACGAATGAACACTTACGAAGGGTCCCCGAATGCTAATCTAGATCAAAATAGCTCAGGTATGAAACAAAGGTTTCAACTTAGAGCACATAAGATTAGATTCTTGTGAGGAAAAGTGAAGGGTGGAGGTGGGTATTTATAGTTTTCGGTTCACCGTTAGGATCATATTTTGGAAAAGGGGGCACGATCTAAGCCGTACACTTGTTGGAAAGTTGTGGTAACTCATTTGCCATCCACCATAAGAGTTTGACACTTGGCACTTGACCTTTGGAGAGTGTTAAGGGCTGTTAAAAGCTGAAAAAAAACGTTTTGCTGCATCTGGCCCCTGTTTACGGACCTAGCTTGGCAGATTTACAGTTTCAGTCCCTGCAACCTCAAAACTTGGTTTTCGATGCGTTTTTTGACACGTTTAAGCCCCGTTAACCCCAATTCAAAGCTCTAAAATGAAGTTAAAATATAGGGAACTTAAAATGTGTTCAAAAATATCTCGGGTTTCGGTTCGTTTAGCCGTACGGTTACGTTGTTCGGTTAATTACGACGGAATGCGCATAAGCACGAAAAATAATCCAAATGGCGTGACGAATGGATTTTTCTTATGCCAAACACTAAAATAAAATATTTTAGTGCTTACATAAATTTTTGGATGTCCGGATGTATTCAGAACGTAAGTTATGCGCGAAAATGCAAACTTGTGCACTTTTTTGACGCTTTTAGTCCCGGAATGACCCCAAAAGTTTATTTTAGCATACCGAACCCCTCAAAGCCTATTTCTAAGCTATGTAAAGGATATTTAAGGTGTGTTTAACTTATGGTCATGTTCCTGAATGTTCGTTACAGTTCAAATTGGCATACTTTCGCAGTTTGTCAAGTTTAGTCCCTGTAAGCGAATTAACTTGTTTTTGCCACACCAAAGCCTTTAAAACTTATTTCTAAGTTATGTAAAGGTTGTTTAAGGTATGTTAAGCCTATTTCACTATTCCGGAGCGTTTGTTGCATTAAACGGGTTATATTTACGCATCAGTGCGCGTATAACCTTCTAGAAAGCGATTTAAAGCTTGAAATCGAACAAGAATTGATAATGTGCAAAGGATACACATATTTGTACATGTCTCAAGTATGAAATACAATATTTCATTGATACAGTATTTGTTTGATGGCCGTGGAGGCACAGGTGTTACAACACCTCTCTCACACTTCACCCACCACCCACCACCACCATAACACCATCATCCACCACCATCATCCATTGTCCATCATAGAGTGTGTGAGTCGTCTCGGGATCCAAGATTGATCGTAAGAGTTCTTGAAAATCAAGGCCATGTTTGCCTAAGTCTCTTACATCACTTGGGGAAGACAAAGTGTCTAGTGTAATACTTTTTATTTCTAATCTTTTGCACTTTTTACTTGGTTTTGTATTAATGACTTTAATAACTAGTTGCTTATGTTGAAGGTGATCTTTCCGTATCGTTTGTCCGTGGTGTCTTGGCATTATTTTACTATCTATATAAAATAAAAGATTTTCACCATTCATATCTTCACGGTCTATATGGAGGTATGTTGGCTACCTGGTCGGGGGTTAAGGGAACGGTTTGGTAAAGGTCTTGCCATTGTTCAGCGTTTAGAGGTCCTGCAATGGACCTGGGTCAAATTTAGTAGGACCTCCTTCAATACTTCACGGTATTGGATGGCGGGGGTCCAAACTCTTTGATCCCCTCATAAGTTAACTACTATTAATACTATAACCCGGCTATTTAGGACTGTATCCCTGCTGACTCAGACTACTTAGTCGAGGGTAACGTCACCTCCAAAAGAGGGGCCTACCATAATTTGCATTAATAACTTAATTAATTATCTTCCAATACTCCACCCTTTTAGGATTGTATCCTTGCTGACTCAAACTACTGGGGTGAGGGTAACGTCACCTTCAAAAGAGGGGCCTACTACAATAACTAAGATAATCTCTTAATTATGTGCAAAAGTGCGGAAATAATCAAAGGTTACACTAGATACGAGTCGGAACCAAGTGATTCATCTTGTCTATCTGTTTTTCTTTTTATTTTATTTTTCAGCATTTAGTTAGTTTTTATTTTTCTTAGTTAAAAACATTTTTTCTAAACTTTTTATTTTGATTAGACGTTGAGGATAAACCGGTACTAAAAGTAGGGGTGAGCAAAAGGAAAAACCCGACCCTACCCGACTATTACCCGACCCGACCCGAGAACCGATCAAACATAAAATACAGAACCGATTCACTACCCTAAATATAGGGTCGGTTCCGGTCCAAAGGTCCAAGTCGGGTTTCACCATGAAAAGAACCGAGAACCGACCCGACCCGACCCTATTTTATATGAAAAATTGGAACCGATCTAAATACCTAGGTACTTAGGTTCGGGTCGGGTTGGGTATATTTCGGTTCGGTTCTCGGTTATTTTCGGTCCGGACCTAAACTTGCTCACCCCTAACTAAAAGCTCTTGTGTCCTTGGACGACCTCAGTATCTTGCCAACACTATACTACGCTCACGATGGGTGCACTTGCCCATATGTGTGTTTAGTGTTAGTAAAATATCGTGTTTTATAAATTTAAAACTTGGCTAAAATAAGTGTTAAAGGGGCTTAAAATATACACCTAATATATATAACACTTCACACGCATCAAGTTTTTGGCGCCGTTGCCGGGGACACAAGGATTTTAAGAAAGTTACGAATCAACGGCCTAATCGTTTTTCTTATTTTTCAATTTTTTTTAGGATTTTTTTTTAGTTTTTCTGTTTCTGCAGAGCTCAGCACGGGCCGTGCCTTGTCGGACAAGGGCCGTGCCTAGCATCATCACTGGCAGTTTTTATTTTCTGAGTTACAGATAGCTGAGCACGGGGCCGTGTCGGTGCAACACGGGGCCGTGTCCAACTCCCAGTAACAGGAATCCAGAAAACAATCACTGTATCTCTGACCACGGGCCGTGTTCACCGAGCACGGGGCCGTGGTGAACATTCTGACCAACGTTCTTTTCTGTTTTTTATTGCAGGACTTGGAACCCAGGCGCCACATTTGAACCTCCTACGCAGTGCATGAGCTCCAGTTCTAGTAGGGACATAAAAAGACCTCTAGAAGAACCCGAACGCTTTCTCAGAAAAAGACTTAAAGCTAAAAATCAAGAGAAAGTTTCGGGGGACCCACTTCCAATGGCGGACCAACGTACCCTCATGGATTACCTACGGCCCACCGTAGGCAATCTCGGCGCCGCTATCAATGCACTGAATGTAGAAGCCAACAACTTCGAACTTCGGCCGCATTTGATACAAATGCTCCAAAACTCCGCAACCTTCCATGGGCTTGCGGACGAGGATCCCCATCTACATATTACTAATTTCTTAGAAATATGTGATACTTTCCGGATCAATGGAGCATCAAACGACGCCATTCGCCTTAGGATGTTTCCATTTTCACTAAAAGACCGAGCTAAAGCTTGGCTTAACACCCTCCCAGTTGGCTCGGTAAACACCTGGGATGAACTAGCCCAAAAGTTTCTATATAAGTATTTCCCTCCTACTAAAACGGCTAAACTAATGACTAAAATTAATACCTACTCACAAGAGGATGGGGAATCCTTATATGAAACTTGGGAAAGGTTCAAGGAGCTTCTAAGAAAGTGTCCTTATCACGGTCTAGCGGTATGGCAACAAGTATCCACTTTCTACAATGGGTTGTTGCCACACACAAGACAAACACTTGATTCAAGCTCCGAGGGACTTTTAGGTAATCGTCGCCCAAATGAAATATATAATCAAATTGAGGAAATTGCTCAAACCAATTTTCAATGGCACACTCCCCGAGGTAATAAATCTATTGCCCTGGGCGCCCATAAGGTTGATGAAAGCACTTCTTTACAAGCCCAAATCGAGACCCTCTCTTCAAAAATCAAAAAGTTAGAAATGACAAAAACGGCCTCGGTTATGGCTTGTGAAGGGTGTGGTGGGTCACATGAAAATTGGAGTTGTATGAAAGAATTAGATGAACAAGCAGAAACGGTAAACTACATTGATAATAGACCTTGGCCGTCGGGTCCTCCAACGGGTACCTATAACCAAGGATGGCGTAATCACCCAAATCTTGGTTGGAGAGATCCCGGCAATAGTAGTAACCAACAAAACCAACGAACTAATTTTCAACAACCACAAAATTTCTCTCAACAACAAGGTGGAAGAGAAAGGCTTGAAGATACCATATCTCGCCTCATCTCCGACACCGAAAAGAAAAACTCGGATCGATTTCAACAATTGGAATCGCATTTTAGAAATCAACAAGCTAGCATTCAAAACGTTGAAAAACAATTAAATCAACTAGCTCAAAATTTCTCCGAGAGACCACAAGGCGCGTTACCAAGTAATACCGAAACCAACCCAAAGGCACAAGTACACCTCATCACATTGAGAAACCGATCCGTGGGTCCCGAGGATGCCCCATTACCGCCAGTTGAAGGAGGTCAACGCCAAAGCACGACTTCACCTACACCTCAACTAGAAAAGGCTTCCTCACCAAATCAAGAGCCCACCAAGACCCCTCCAATTCCGTACCCCGGTAGGTTAACTCGTCAAAAGACCAATGAGCAATTCGCAAAGTTCGAAAGTTTACTAAAACAATTGCATGTCAATATTCCTTTTATTGAGGTCCTAACCCAAATGCCTAAATATGCAAAATTCATGAGGGATTTCCTCACTCACAAAAGGAAAATTGAATCATTGCAATTAGTTAACTTAGGTGAAGAATGCTCCGCTTTAGTACTCAACAAACTTCCACAAAAGAAAATCGATCCCGGGAGCTTCACAATTCCTTGCTCGATTGGGAAGTCCCCCGTTCGTAATGCATTAGCCGATCTTGGGGCTAGGATTAACCTCATGCCCACATCAATGTTCAAACGACTCGGCCTAGGAGCAACTAGCCCTACAAAGATGAGCATACAACTAGCCGACAGGTCTGTCAAATTTCCACAAGGTGTCGCTGAAAATCTACTGGTCAAGGTTGACAACTTCGTTTTTCCAACTGACTTTGTCATCCTAGACATGGAAGAAGACAACGATGTCCCTCTCATTCTCGGGAGGCCATTTCTAGCCACCGCCCAAGCAGTGGTGGATATGAATGACGGAACGTTAACATTGAAGTTTGGGGACGAGGAAGTGAAGTTTGAATGTGGAAAGAAGACAGAGGAAGAAGACCCGGTCAACTACATGAAGCTCATGGACTCAAGCTTGGATGACGCTCTCCGACTGTGTAATATGGGATGCAATACATCCCACTTGGGTAACATGTGACCAGGCTTTGGGTCTAGCCAAGGACCCTTATAAACGTGGCGCACCATGGAGGCATTCCACGGAACTATCCTTAGTTTAGTTTAGATTAATTTTCTTGTTTTCTAGTTAGTTTTAATTTTCAGAAATAAAACACACTCGAGATGGAAAAGGATGCAAGGGAAACTTGAACCAGCACTCCATGCGGGAAAACAGAACCGTCCGACAAATTTCTTCGTTTACAGTAAGCTCGGCACGGGCCGTGTCCACCCGACACGGCCCCGTGCTGCACAGTCTGCAGAAAAAGACCCAGTTCAGGTAACTGGACACGGGCCGTGTTCACCCAACACGTCCCCGTGTCCAGACTTCTGTTTCTCTTGTTTTAATTTGGTTACTGGCACTTGAACACGGGGCCGTGCCCGGACAACACGGGGCCGTGTTTAGCGCCCAGTAACACAAAATTTTTGCTTTTTACACCTTTTTACGCATTCAATCAACCTAAAAACTTATTTTTGGGACACATTGAGGACAATGTGTAATTTAAGTGTGGGGGGGGGGGGGGATGCTAAAACCTTGAATCCTGCAAGTCCTAAATACAAGCCTTACACAAAACTCTATTGGAATTGCTAATCACCCCAAATTTTTTCAAAAATTTTCATTTTTTTTACTTGTCTAGGTTTAACTCGGGAAATTCAAGTTCTCAAAAAGGTTATATTTTTTACAAATTTACAACCGATAGCGTCGTGATAAAAAGAACCAACATAAGAAAATTATGAAAATGCATGACAAACTTAGTTAAAATTTAATTATATATATACTTGATCACATAAAAAAAACCCATTCCCACAAAAATGAGTTTTGAGCCTTTATTGAGCAAACACTTACATATCATTTTATTAAATGCTCATTTTCGTTTCTTGTGTGAATAGCCGCTTGGTTCTTACGACTCTAGAACTTGCCATGACGATACATTCCCAATCCTTACCAACTTAAACCCGAGTAAGTAAATGATGGAGGCATTAGGACTAACCCTTTTTATTTCTACACCATTATTTTTCTTTTTTTTATCACCTACCCAAAATCCCCTTAGTTAGCCCCTTTGAGCCTAAACCTTTTCATTTCATAACCCAAACCAAACACCCTTTTTACCCACCAAAACTTTTTTTCATTTTTAACCATTTGTTTTAGTAACAAGTTCGGTTCTTCATATGACTTTTCAAAAAAAAAAAAAATTTGTTGATGATGAAGCAAAAGAAAATAAACAAACAAGTTCATCAAAAATAACTTTGTTTGAATAAATAGCTTCATCAAAAATAAAGTTGCAAAAATAGAAAGTCATATGAAAACCGACACTTGTTACGCTTTTCGCCCTTTTTCTACTAACCACTAACCACCAACCCAACCACCTACCTTTAACCCAAGCCTGACCCTTAACCCGCAAAGTCCTCTTTATATTTACAAAGGTATATAAGTTAAAAAGGAGGAGGATTGATCGCTTGACAAGCCTATGGTAGGAGTAAGTTCCATGCCGCTCTCGAGTGATCCACAAAAATACATTTTCGGCCGAGTGTTGAGTGATCCCCGTGAGGTATGTGAACTTGTATATAAATAGAATTTTAAAGAGGCATGTTATGCCCTAATAAGTAATTTATCTTATGAAAAGTTTTAAATAAATCATGACGAATAGGATTGTAAATGAATAAAAATAAAGCTAAATAAAGAATCTTGGAAATCCCGACACTCTACGACAAGCCCAAAAACCTTCTTCTCTACCCATTCCATTTGGGAGTGTAAATAGCCACATATTAAAGAGTTTTGCTTGAGGACAAGCAAAGATTCAAGTGTGGGGGTATTTGATGTGTTCAAAATGTAACATATAAATTTCATCAAATGAGGCATAAAACTAACCATTTTTTAGTACTAATGTTGGAAAAAGTGTGCTTTTGTCTTCCTTTTGTATTTTCAGGATTAAATGAGCTCAAATTAACAAAAGAAGCAAAAAGACATCAAAATCTAACATAAATACAAGAATAGGAACAAGACATGGCATGCCCGACCCCACGACAGCATCTTCCCAAGCAAAACAAGAGATCAGAAGCCTGAACACGCCCCGTGCTCAGCCGGCATGGGGGTGTGCCCAAGTGTTAGCAGAAAAGACAAAGTGGTAGAAGCTTCTATTGCCCACCATGGGGCCGTGCTCAGCGGACACAGGGCCGTGGTCAACTATAAGATTCGCACAATCCAGACAAATCTTCATAGTACAAAGATTCTTCTGCACACGGGGTCGTGCTCAGCGGACACGGGGGCGTGGTCAACTAATAAGACAAAACTGCATTAAATGAAGAAAGAGAGGATGTGGACACAGGGCCGTGCCCGAGCTTCTGTTCAGCCTATAAATAGAAGTGCTTGGCTCAAGCTCAAACCATCCCTTGTCACACCACCTCTCTCACACTTCACCCACCACCCACCACCACCATAACACCATCATCCACCACCATCATCCATTGTCCATCATAGAGTGTGTGAGTCGTCTCGGGATCCAAGATTGATCGTAAGAGTTCTTAACAATCAAGGCCATGTTTTCCTAAGTCTCTTATATCACTTGGTGAAGACAAAGTGTCTAGTGTAATACTTTTTATTTCTAATCTTTTGCACTTTTTACTTGGTTTTGTATTAATGACTTTAATAACTAGTTGCTTATGTTGAAGGTGATCTTTCCTTATCGTTTGTCCGTGGTGTCTTGGCATTATTTTACTGTCTATATAAAATAAAAGATTTTCACCATTCATATCTCCACGGTCTATATGGAGGTATGTTGGCTACCTGGTCGGGGGTTAAGGGAACGGTTTGGTAAAGGTCTTGCCATTGTTCAGCGTTTAGAGGTCCTGCAATGGACCTGGGTCAAATTTAGTAAGACCTCCTTCAATACTTCACGGTATTGGATGGCGGGGGTCCAAACTCTTTGATCCCCTCATAAGTTAACTACTATTAATACTATAACCCGGCTATTTAGGACTGTATCCTTGCTGACTCAGACTACTTAGTCGAGGGTAACGTCACCTCCAAAAGAGGGGCCTACCATAATTTGCATTAATAACTTAATTAATTATCTTCCAATAATCCACCCTTTTAGGATTGTATCCTTGCTGACTCAAACTACTAGGGTGAGGGTAACGTCACCTTCAAAAGAGGGGCCTACTACAATAACTAAGATAATCTCTTAATTATGTGCAAAAGTGCGGAAATAATCAAAGGTTACACTAGATACGAGTCGGAACCAAGTGATTCATCTTGTCTATCTGTTTTTCTTTTTATTTTATTTTTCAGCATTTAGTTAGTTTTTATTTTTCTTAGTTAAAAACATTTTTTCTAAACTTTTTATTTTGATTAGACGTTGAGGATAAACCGGTACTAAAAGCTCTTGTGTCCTTGGACGACCTCGGTATCTTGCCAACGCTATACTACGCTCACGATGGGTGCACTTGCCCATATGTGTGTTTAGTGTTAGTAAAATATCGTGTTTTATAAATTTAAAACTTGGCTAAAATAAGTGTTAAAGGGGCTTAAAATATACACCTAATATATATAACACTTCACACGCATCAATGTACTACACGAAATGGGCTGGAAGCTCCAGAGTATTAGTTAAAGAGTCTTGCAAGCTCTTAATACTTTAAGTCTGTTGAACAATATTTACTTTATGTTTTAGATCCGCCTGTGGATCCACTTATCGACCGTTTGTGTAATATTTTATTATACTTTCAATTCGGTTTGTAATATTACTTTTAGACTTCCGCTGTGCATTAATATGTGATCACTTGTCTATGATGATATCAAGTACGTCATGATACTCCCCACCGGGCCCACCGGTAATACGTGGAAATATCGGGGTGTGACAGGTTGGTATCAGAGCCAACATTGAGTGAATTAAACACTAGCCTTTTGTGTTTAATCTCAATGACACAGTTACACATTCCTTGACTTCCGAGTCTAGGCAAAGGACTTAGGATTAATCCTAATCTTAATTGTTTTTGTCTTTTGTTGTTTCTTTTGTTTTGACAGGTTCAAAAGCAAAAATGCCACCAAGAGTGAGAGGCCGAGGAGGAAGAGGAAAAACTCCAATGACTGCTAGGAACGACCATGAAGCCGGGCCATCTCACCGGCGTACACCATCCACATCATTCGAATCAAGTCCTCCCGAAGATTGGAGGACATACCTCGAGCCTGCGAGACGCTCTGTCTCGCTCAGTTCCTCACCATCCTATCACCATTCCTTTGGGCCTCAACAGGAGGACGAGCCCAATGATTCTCACCACTCTTACATTCCTCAGCAATGATCGGGTTCATACCGCTCTTTCCAGAACCCGACCCCTTATTTTCAAAGCCGGTTCAACCCGGTGAACCAGATAGAAGAACCAGAGGGTCAAAACCCTTTGGGACCAGCTGATCATTATCCTGAGATGCAGGTTATGGAGATGGACGAGGATCCAAATCCCGAGCTACCACCGACTGGGATGCCGATGCATCCAATTGATATTTCTAGCGGATCATCTTTTCATGGTTCGCCTTACAGGGGCCCTGATATTTTTGCTAAAAGATGGGCTACATACAAGTGGGAGTACACTCCCCCTCACCACAACTCACTACCACACCAACAGGTCTCTTCTGAGGACCCGCATTTTCAGGCGGTCACGCCACCGCCACCGCCACCACCAGCGCCAGAGCAACAATTGCCTCCTGAACCACCGAGGAGAAGAAGAGGGGCACGGATGTCCGTGCGTGGGGGATTTCACTTCAGCACCCCCCAACACTCCAGCAACAGCCACTACCCGCCGCTGTATGAAGACCCGCAAATGGGTGGGCCTTCAAACCCAGTTTCTGAAGTTGACTCTGCGCCAGTCGCACCAACACCACACATGGGTTATGAAAACCCAATCCCATCTTACCCAGGTGCAGCTGGGTACAACCCGTACGAGTAGCCAGCTTATTCGTGTTACAATTACAACAATGCCCCTGCCGTTAACCCGTACCTCGAGGCAGCAAACTACAATGCTCTCTACCCTGGACCCTTTCCAGCTACGTACCCAACTGGGTACCCAACATATGGGTATCAATACCCACCACCTCCTCAACCTCAGCAGCAACAACCGCCGCAGCCGCCACAAATTCAACCACCGCAGCAGCAAGAAATCCTCCAACGGTTGCACGAGGTGGAGCAAAGGGTAGACGAGGAACGTAGGAGCCGCCGTGGTCTACTAAAGGGTTTGGCAAACCTAATAAAGGGGAAGAAGAAGATGGATTATTAAAAATCCTTATTTATTTTTTTTGTAATTTTATTTTCAATTAAGTCCCCATGTGGACATTTTATTTATGTATTTGGTCCCTGCGTGAACTTGTCTTTCTTGTTTCTGTCCCTGCGTGGACAATGTTATTTCTTTAAAGTCCCGTTTAGGGAAAAACTATTGTACTCCTTAAGACATTTACGGAATCTTTATTTTTAAATTCTTATTTGTCATTATACATAAGCATGTACTATATAAAACAAATCAAAATATCACTTCCATTTTAATTTGATCTGCCAATAAAATGTTAAAAGAAAATCTTAAAGGTATAACCTAGCCTATATGTCATTTAAACATGGCCATGATGGTAAAACCTTTTTAAGATAATAAATCCTTGTTAACACCTGAGAACGTGTTAGCACTCTTGGAAAATGTGATTCGATAAAGTCACACTAGTCATCCTTATGTTGGATTCTTCTTGATGATGTAAACATCCATTAGTGATGAAGTGCCTGCGGGCCATACTTACTGTCCTTTAAAGACAAATGGCAGTTGTAGTCTATGACTCCCTGTCAAGAAGGGTGATGAACTATGTTCAAACCTTAATGCCTCGATCTTGTAAGATCATGGCTTGTCCTCGTGACTAGGCCTTTTGTGCCAACATTAATATCCCTAATAATTTATGACTGGGATTAATTATAAGGTAAATTTTAAAATAAACCTGATAATAAATTAACCACTATGGTCTATGTTTACCATGGTTAATGAATCATCAAAAATGATGATTCCATAATAAACCTCTAAACAAACCATTATCAATTTGTTTTTTTAGCAATCCAGCTTCAGCATGTCTGAATCAGAAGAGGTTAACAGTCATCCAAGGGAGAGAAATGACACCACCAGAATAAATGTAGCTGGTGCAGATCTTCAAGCATTGATAGACAATAATGTTACTAGAGCTATTGACAGACAGTTCAAGGAACCGAGTAATACTGGTACAAAGATTCAATCTGTGGCTCATAGTAAGCCCCCTTCTAAAACACATGAGTCAAATAAAGATAATTCTCGTCACTCGTAGTATCAGAGGAGTCTCACATCCAAACAGATTGTGCTTAATCAGGAGCCACGTGTCAAGACTTGCTCCTACAAATACTTCATCTCTTGCAAGCCAAGGGACTTCACAGGAGAAAATGGAGCCATTGACTGTATGACATGGCTTAATGAGATGGATACTGTGGTTGATATCAGTGGTTGTGCGGAACAGGATATTATGAAGTTTGTTTCACAATCATTTAAAGGAGAAGCATTGGCTTGGTGGAGATCGTTGGTTCAAGCCACAGGGAAAATCCCACTTTATAACATGTCTTGAGAACAATTTATAGCATTGATCAAGGATAACTTATGTCCCCAGCATGAGGTAGAAAAGATTGAAACAGACTTCTTAACTCTGGTCATGAAGAATTTGGATTGCCAAGCTTATCTCACGAGCTTTAACACTATGTCCAGACTTGTTCCCTATTTGGTTACACCTGAACCTAAGCGCATAGCGCGCTTCATTGGAGGCCTGGCCCCAGAAATAAAAGGAAACGTTAAAGCTTCCAGACTTACCTCCTTTAGGTCCGTGGTGGATTTATCTCTATCTCTCACGCTTGATGTGATTAGGCAAAGGTCGATTAGGACCTCTGTTGAAGGAAAGAGGAAACGGGAAGATGAGAGCTCACGTCGCTCTGACAAGAAAAGAAAGGGAAACTTTGAGCATAAGAATTGTTCTGGGTTTAGAAAGGATACCCAACAGACAGGGGAGAAGCCCAAGTGTAAGGTCTTCAAGAAAAACCATTTTGGAAAGTGTAGGTTCGAATCACAGTCGCAATCGCATTTACAGCCTAAAGTTTGTGGGATCTGCAAGTCCAAAGAACATAGAACTTTGGATTGTAAGAAGATGAAGGACGCAACCTGTTATGGTTGTAATGAGAAGGGGCATATCAAGACCAACTGCCCCAAATTTGCAAAGAAACCTGAAGAGGTCAAGAAGACAAATGCTCGAGTCTTCCAGATGAATGCACAGGAAGCAGTACAGAACGATAATGTTATAACAAGTACTTTCCTTATCAACGATGTATATGCCAGAGTTTTGTTTGATTTTGGTGCAGATAAGTCTTTTGTAGACAATAAATTTTGTAAATTGTTAAATCTGCCTGTTAAAACTCTAAACATAAAGTACGAAGGAGAATTGGCCGATGGTACCATAGAGACTGCTTCGAGAATCTTAGATGGATGTTTTATATCCATTAGGAATCATTCTTTTCCGCTGTCCTTGCTTCCGTTGAAATTGGCAGGATTCGATATAGTAGTAGGCATGGATTGGTTATCACGCAACCAGACTCAAATTGTCTGTAACAAGAAACAAGTTATCATTAAGACTCCTTATGGTGAGCCACTTACAATTCAAGGAGATACACAGTATGGATTGCCTAAACAAGTATCTATGCTTAAGGCATCGAAATGTTTGAAGAAAGGTATGGTACAGGTGACCGTTGATGAGCCAAGGCAAAAGATAGAAGACATTCCTGTTATTTTTGATTATCTAGACGTTTTTCCTGAAGAGTTACCTGGTTTACTCCCAGACAGACAAGTAGAATTCAGGATCGATATTATTCCTGAAGCAGCACCTATTGCAAGGGCACCTTATCGGTTGGCACCAACAGAAATGAAGGAATTAAGAACACAATTGGATGATTTGTTAGAGAAAGGTTTTATTCAACCAAGCTCATCTCCTTGGGGAGCGCCCATTCTATTTGTAAAGAAGAAAGATGGCTCAATGCGTCTATGCATTGATTATCGCGAGCTGAACAAAGTTACAATCAAGAATAGGTATCCATTGCCCAGGATCGACGATTTGTTCGATCAGCTTCAAGGAGCAAGTTACTTTTCCAAGATCGATCTAAGATCAGGATATCATTAGTTGAAGGTCAGAACTGAAGATGTGCACAAGACCGCGTTCAGAACACGATATGGTCACTACGAGTTCTTGGTGATGCCTTTCGGGCTCACTAATGCACCTGCAGCATTCATGGATCTCATGAATCGTGTTTGCAAGCCGTATCTAGACAATTTTGTCATTGTCTTTATTGATGACATACTTATTTATTCAAAGAGTCAAGCTGATCATGAAAGACATCTCCGGTGTATCCTCAAACTTCTGCAGCAAGAGAAGCTCTACGCTAAGTTTTCCAAATGTGAGTTTTGGCTTCGTGAAGTCCAGTTTCTTGGACATGTGGTAAGCGAGCGTGGTATCCAGGTGGATCCCACTAAGATTGAAGCGATTATGAATTGGCAAGCGCCTAAAACGCCTACAGAAATTCGCAGTTTCTTGGGTCTAGCAGGATACTACAAACGTTTCATTGAAAATTTTTCAAGGATTGCTGCACCTCTAAATTCGTTAACTCGCAAGAATGTCAAGTTTGACTGGGGTCCCAAGCAACAAGAATCCTTTGAGATTCTTAAAAAGAAATTAAGCAATGCTCCTGTGTTGACATTGCCAGAAGGAGTCGAAGAGTTTGTGGTTTATTGCGACGCATCGCACACAGGTATGGGTTGTGTGCTCATGCAGAGAGGCAAGGTCATTGCCTATGCATCCCATTAATTAAAAGTGCACGAAAAGAACTACACCACCCATGATTTGGAATTGGGTGCCGTTGTATTTGCACTAAAACTTTGGAGGCACTATCTATATGGAACAAAGTGCGTGATCTATTCTGATCATAAGAGCCTTCAACATCTGTTTAATCAGAAGGATCTTAACCTGAGACAATGCCGATGGATGGAAACATTAAACGATTATGATTGTGAAATCCGATATCATCCTAGCAAGGCAAATGTAGTCGCTGATGCTTTGAGCAAGAAGGAAAGGATCAAACCTATTAGGATCAATGCCAAAAGCATTGAATTAAAGAACAACTTGAATGAAAGGTTGTTTGCCGCTCAAAAGGAAGCTATTTTAGAATCTAACTTCCCAAATGAGAAGTTAGGCGTAACTGCTGATCAATTATCATATGGCATGGATGGAATCCTTAGATTAAATGGTCGAATCTGGGTTCTAATCCATGGAGGACTAAGAGATGTGATTTTTCAAGAAGCTCATAGTTCAAAATATTCAGTCCATCCAGGCAGTGATAAGATGTACCAGGATTTAAAGGCATATTATTGGTGGATAGGTTTGAAGAAATATATAGCCACTTATATGGCTAAATGTCTGACGTGCGCACAGGTTAAAGCCGAGCATCAAAAGCCGTCAGGGTTACTACAACAGCCTGAACTTCCCACTTGGAAATGGGAAATGGTAACTATGGATTTTATCACCAAGTTACCAAAGACGAAATAGGGGAATGATACGACAGGCTGACCAAATCAGCTCACTTCTTGCCTATTAAAGAAACACACAGCTCCGACAAGCTAGCTCAGCTATACGTGGATGAGATAGTATCTCTCCACGGTGTGTCAGTATCTATTATCTCTGATAGGGATACAAGATACACATCTCATTTTTTGGAAAAGCTTTCAGCAATCTTTAGGCACTCGTTTAAATTTTAGCACTGCTTATCATCCTCAGACAGATGGCCAAAGCGAGCGTACGATTCAAACGCTTGAGGATATGCTCAGGGCTTGTGTTATTGATTTGGGTGGAAGTTGGGACGACCATCTTCCTTTGTTTGAATTTTCGTACAATAATAGTTATCATTCGAGCATTCAAGTAGCGCCTTTTGAGGCCTTGTACGGAAGGAAGTGCAGAATGCCAGTTTGTTGGACGGAGGTTGGAGAAACCCAACTGTAGAGACCTGATATAGTCCTCGAGACGACGGATAAGATTGTCCAAATCTGAGATCGTCTGAAAGCTTCCAGGGATAGGCAGAAAAGTTATGTTGATATGAGGCGCAAACCTCTAAAGTTTGAAGTTGGTGATAAAGTGCTACTCAAGGTGTCACCATGGAAAGGGGTGATGCGTTTTGGCAAAAAAGGCAAGCTGAGCCCAAGGTACATAGGATCATTCGAGATCATCGAATGTGTCGGAAGCGTAGCCCATAAGCTGAATCTACCCGAAGAGCTCAGTGGGATACATAATGTGTTCCACATCTGCAATTTAAAGAAATGTAGCCGATGAATCGCTAGTAATGTCTCATAAGGATGTGCAGATAGATGAATGCTTGAAGTTCGTTGAAAAACCTTTGTCGATCGAGGATCGACAGGTTAAGAAGCTTCGAAGAAAGCATGTGATGATCGTAAAAGTGAAATGGGATACCCGTAGAGGCCCAGAATACACGTGGGAAGTTGAATCCACGATGAAACAGAAATACCCTCATTTATTTCAGTAAATCTCGAGTTCGAGATTTCTTTTAAGGGGGTGAGGATGTAACACCTCGGAAAATCATGGCCAATATAGTAACGACACGTGTCATGAACTCTAAACGTGTAATAAATTGATTTTGAGGGACTAAAGTTGATAAACGAAGAAAGTATGTATGTGAAAGGATCCAATGTGTCAACATTTGAAAACCATACCTTTCAATAACTCTACATGATGTTTATACCCTTAAACGAAAGAATTGTGAAACGTATGAAGCCGTTTGTGAAAGAAAGTGAAAGTTTACAAGACGAGAGGGTTAAACATGTCAACATGTTAAATTAATACCTCTTAGTGATCTTTTAACGAACCCGAAGCTTTGTAACGATTAATTATACTCTCAAGATCACGTGACGAAAAATTCACGACGTTTCGATATCGTTTGATATTTAATACGTTAACTTTCGTAAATAAAGGGTTAAAAGCGTCAACAAGGCAAAACTTGTGTTTTCGGTTACCGTTTAACGAAACCGGACCTAACGATGTTTGGTTATATTCTAAGGATCATCAAAATATAAATTTTATGGGTTAAAATTGCCTGAAATGAAAGTTATTACGTTTTAAAAGGTCCAGGGGCTGAAACTGCCATGTTTGAAACTTGTTTTGCTGGTTACCCTCATGGTGGCGTCGCGCCAAACCCACAATCCTCTACTGTCGCGTGACGCGACGGCCTGATCTGGGCATAATCCATGCACAGGTGGAGGTTCTGCCATTTCTTCACCTTTGCATGCCTTAATTCGAAACAAGGGACTATTTGCTGGTATTTTAAAACCACCTGGACACCAGCTAGCATCTGAAAACAACACAAAACACCTAGATTGATCTGGTGATGACCTCTTGTAGTATAAATAGGGGCTTGGAGTTGTTCTTTCATTTGCACAAGTTCAAATTTCTCATACTCTCAATACTCTAAAGCTCTCAATTGATCTCTGAAGCATCCTGGATATCTAGTTATCTTTCTCTAGTTGAATTTTTGTGCCAAGGACTATTGTAAGTGTTCTTAGCCTCTATTGTTAAGTTTTCATTAGTGTAATGACCGAAAGTCAAAGATATCGTAATTACGCTTTGACTTTGTGATTAATCACTAACGGTCCAGCCATTATTCGAATTGAAAGTGGCTATGTGTTGGTAATTATGTAGGTGTTACACCCTTAAAAGGGCACCTTCTAATTGTCACGTTATCTCAGTCAATTGTAGGGTCAAACTACTTAACAGAAAAGTCAAACGAGTCAGTTTTTGCAAAATAACCCATAACTGATAATGTAGAAGATATAAAATACATGTTATCACTTAAACAACTTGGTAAATAATATAAGAACACGTTTAGGCATGTTCAACCCGACAATTCTGAGTATTAGGCTCGGTTCGCAACCGAAAGTCGTAAAAGTAGACTTTTGCTTTGACTTTCAGTTCTGACCCGATTTAGTTTAGTTTAGATATGCCATAGGGTTCCTTTAGGACCATATTATAGGTTAGTATAACCTTCTGAGGTCATACTACATGGTCCCTTAGAAATCTTAGTTCATTGCATGTTTCCATTAAATGCTTAAAATTGACCATTTTACCCTATTGATATAAAAACGAGATTTTTGAAAATGTGAGAGGACAAAAACCTTCATTTCTGATATATAAGTATGTCCCAAAAAATTGACATCAGTTTATGGTCTAAAATAAAAGTTATGCAAGATATCGTAAAACGAAAGCTTTTTGTTAATTAAAATGTATTTTCGGCATAAATCACATATAAACCCGATTTTTGGTAGCAAATTTGATACCCACTGTTATGATATAATATTTGGGGATTTTTGGAAATTTTTATAAAATTTTATACTGACCATAACATAGAGTTCTTGCATGGACTCGGTAATTGACGATAATGCTCTTTTCGCTAACAAAATGAGTTTTACACATCATTTACGTGTCAAACCTTTTTCTTCTGATTTCATATAATAAATAAAATATTTTAAGTAGTTGAGACTGATCAAAATCTCAGATTTCCTTAAACATATCAAATATCGACTTTTATGCGAATTAGGCGCATAGTATGGTTTAAAACCATATTTAGCCCCTAAGACTTGTTATCTAGTGATTTTAAAAACAAATTTTTATACTTTAACAGTAAGTATAAGTCTTGAACTCAGATTTCCAAAGTTAACCTTAAAAGCTTATGTGAAATGACCAAAATGCCCCTACGATGCATAATTTGGCCATAAATGATTAAACACATATATGTATGATATCTTGCTGATATAACAACATAAAATAAATGTTTTCACTGAATATTTTAGACCAGAACCTTAGTTTTCTATTAAACCTCTTTTATAAACTTTAAAATGACCAAAATACCCTTTCGGGGCTTAAATTGATTTTAAATTCATTTTGGGCATAATGGAAGTTAAAAAGAATATTTGTACCATGTGCATTTAAATCAATTTGCTTAAAATTTTTCAAAAGAGTCAGTTAATTGTATTTACCAGTGTAAATTGACGTATTTTTCAAAAAGATTAAGTGCAGGTACTACACGAAATGGGCTGGAAGCTCCTGAGTATTAGTTAAAGAGTCTTGCAAGCTCTTAATACTTTAAGTCTGTTGAACAATATTTACTTTATGTTTTAGATCCGCCTGTGGATCCACTTATCGACCGTTTGTATAATATTTTATTATACTTTCAATTCGGTTAGTAATATTACTTTTAGACTTCCGTTGTGCATTAAACTGTGATCACTTGTCTATGATGATATCAACTACGTCACGTGGAAATATCCGGGTGTGACAGAATCTTAACTTTTAACCGTGAAATAACCGGATTTGAGGTGTTCTAGGGTGATGTCATCATGGAGTTCTAATGAACTTCAAGGTTTGGCTTCATTCCACCAAGAACAACTTAGATCTGAAGGATTACCACAAGATTCAACACTGTTTTCGCATAGATCTACACGTATTCATGGTTAAAAGGATTGAAAGATGGTTTTTCCACTTTCTTTCAACTCTTTTACGCTCAATGCACTCAAAACCGATAGAATCAAAGCTCGTTCCGACCTCCTACTCTTTCTTAGTGGTGAGTTGGTCCAAGATCTGAATTCTATCCAAGGGGCAACTGATTACGGGTTAAGCATGAACCACCGTCTCGAACAGTTGACTGATCGAACTAGAGTGATTCTTGTTCGATCGGGTCACTTGGGTCAAGATGGGGTTTCTGTTGTTTAGCACGCTGTCAAACCATCTCGAACAAACCGCAAACTTTCAAATAAACAAGTGCCAAAACGATTGGATTCGTGGGACCGATTGCCGTCCGATCGGATTGCCATCCGATCGAACTGCAATCCGGTCGGATTGCACTTTAGTTTCCAAACACTTAATCATTTCCAAGTTTTTGAAGGACTGAACGTCGAATGAATTGCGTCCGATCGAACGACCACCCGATCATGTGACATTTGGAACTTTGGTACTTGATCATTTTCAAAGAGCAACAACTTCCAGCAGAATGCTATTCGATCGGATTGCCATCCGATCGAGTAACCAACCTGCAGTGAACTTGTTCTCACTAAGTGTCTAGTCAATCGGATCGCTATCTGATCGAAGGGTCGTTCGATCGATCGACCTGAATGGTAGAGATACTTCTCTGTTTTCAAAATGCTACAATGAAAACTTCGAAGCCATCGTACACAAACACATCTTTACCAACGAATGCCAATCCAATCGAATGGCCATCCGATCGGATGACCATTCGAATGGATTGACATCCGATCGACTGGCCATCCGATCGGATTACCATTCGACACTTGGTCACTTTTTACCATTTTACACACCGCTCTTCTCTTATGCTACCGTTAACTGTTCAGGCTAATCACTCTAGCGCTCCCTTCAATCCATTACCATCGCTGTGAGTATACTCGATCCCTTTTTGCCTTATGCACTTTTGGGTGTTACATATGTTACTTATTCTAAATCACATCGATCATACAACGCAAACACTATTTATACGCTGACCATTACTGCATGATACGTGTTACTCGATGAATGCTTGTATGTTATGTTAACACAGTGATTATTTCCTGACGCCTTAGCAACGATAGTACTATTTGTTTGGACTCAGCACCTGTCGTGGATGGGGGTTGTTAAGGTTACCTCTTCACGTGTCACAGTGGTGATATGTGTTGCGCATTCTACAACTCACAGTCTAGTCTGTGCATATTTCATTGTCGATATCTTACTAGCTTCACACTATACATGTTACATGCTGGTTATGCCTAAATGATTTCGAACT
>JARYGA010017297.1:0-28014 GCA_030545235.1 Helianthus tuberosus | reverse complement strand
ATCGCCCCACAATGGCAGATGTTGTGGTTGCTCTTCAGCAATCAATGGATTTACAGGAAAAATATGATAGTTCTCCTCGGACTTCAGGTTCAACGGGGTTCACCCATAAAATGCAGCATCTACTTTTTGGGTCTAGACCTAACCCTGGTACAGCCAAACTCCTTTATAAGTGCTGTGTAATATATTTTATGTGTTTAATTGCATACAATATTGTACATCAATGGTATATAGATAGTCCATTTAACAAGTATAGGAAATTAAATAGAAAATTGCCATGAGTGATAGACCCATTTATCTTACAAATAACCATTTCTATAAGTATATTGATGACAAATTATCATTTATGTAAGTGGCATTTTCAAATTCTTAAAAGACTAGCTTGCAATCATTAAGATTGAGAAGTCCCCTAGTAAATATTGTTTACCTGTTTGTAACAATCGTTTGCAAGTACATACTGCTGGCCGGAAATTTCGAAGAGAACAAGAAGGAGTATATCAAAAAAGAAGAGAAATATCAATCAAAGATCAAGATTATCCATGAGTTTAATTTTTTTTTTCTAGATTATAGATTTATTTGAAGTTAGAATTTATGTTTATTGGTTTGTTTGATTGGTTTACTAACTTTAGTATTAGACCACAGGGAGTTATAGTTATCTCACCCTGCCGCCACATAGACCATGTGGGCTTTGCCCTCCACATCAAAGAAGGCAAAGGGTGGTCAAGGACAGTGGCAAAACCACAAAAATCAAGCTGGCAAAGAAATAAATGGGGGCAACGCCGGTGGAGATCTTGACATCAAAATGGGCAACACCCTCTCCAAACTTAAGGTGGGGTGGTGTTGGGTCGTGCATGGGCGCCCACCTCCCCTTCTCAATGCCTCACTCAGTGTAGTCTTACAGTAGGATTGGGATATTTGGTTTAGTATATAGGTCTAGCTGAATTGTTTGTGGACTAATTTTAACGTTATTTTACTAATTTCGTGAAAATAACGTTAAAAGAGGGGGACGGTTAATCATGCATCATGTGGTGGCGTTGATAGCCAAAAGACAAGGGGGTGCATGCACTAATCGGCGTTTGTCTCAATTGTTGAGTGTTATGTGCCTTATGTCCAAGGCTTGATGCAACACCACAATCGAGCCGGGGGTCTCATTGGAAGCAGCCTCTCTATTCCTACGGGGTAGAGGTAAGGCTGTCTACATCTCACCCTCCTCAGACCCTACCTTAGCTTTGCTATTGGTGGGATATACTGAGTATGATGATGATGATGATGAATTGTTTGTGGAGGCGAATTTTGCTATCAAAGAAAAGAGTTTGAGATTGACTTCAAACTCAGATCATTTTGGTGGGCTCGGCTATTTCCATCACATACATCAATTGTTGGAGTCAATTCAACATTTTTGGTGGGCTCCGCTGCTCAACATTTTAGAGTATTACATTTTAGAGTTTCAAAGTACCAGGATGGTTTCTACATACCTTCTTAATTAGTTGAGGGGTCATTTCTGTACAATTTGGTTTTAAGTGTGGTTTGCTGTATAAAATCTTTGTTAGTTTGTTAATGTTACTCAGTAGTATTTAGGACTCGTGCTTTACGGCTAGGGGCTTTTGGTTTACCTTTTAATAAGTCTCTTAATGGTTTAGAGTTTTTACTGGTTCAGCACTTAGTGGTTCAGACTGTTTGTTTCACAAGCAGATTTCTGAATGGTTCAGATATTTGCCTCTGAATGGTTAAGCATTATACAGAATCTGAATGGTTAAGACCTCTATTCTGAATTGGTCAGACATTTGCCTCTGAACGGTTAAGCATTATACAGGCTCTTAATGGTTCAGAAATCTTACTAGTTCAGCACTTAATCATTCATAACTCTTACTGGTTCAGCAATTAAACATTCAGATGTTGCCAAATAGCCCCTTAGACTGTTAAGACCAAACAAAAAGTAACGTAAAGTTGTTGAACCACGTACGCACATTGCGACGTGTTAACTTACAAAAGTTAGACCGAAACGTAAAACGTAGAAAATAATAACTAAGTCAACTTAGGACTAGCGCATTGCAATGGGCCGTTAAAAAAGATAATAACGTAAAAACATTGAACAACACAAAATGTAAAATAAAAAATTTGTAAAAAGATGAAAAGTATATTGGATCAAAAATGAAAGTGGAAAAGTATTGATATAAAAAAAAATGTTTTGTGACAAAATTGTAAAATACAGAAACTATAGGTTTTGAAAAGTTTAAAAAATGAATAGTAACTATAACTCACAATCAAAATTTTGTAATTAGTTATATATATATATATATATATATATATATATATATATATATATATATATAGGGAGCCGCTAGAATGAGAACCACCACGAGTTATGAGAACCACGAGAACCGCGCCCCGCGGGTGGCCGTCGGCGACGAAATTTTTTTTACACCTAGATCCGTATATTTTAGTGGGGGGTTTAAATTTTCGGTTCAAACGGCGCGCCCGAGGGGGTATTTTTTTACGCCCAAAGTTTGGTAAAAAAAAAAAGAAAAATTAAAAAAACCCAAACTTTGGGCGTAAAAAACTACCCCCTCGGGCGCGCCGTTTGAACCGAAAATTTAAACCCCCCACTAAAATATACGGATCTAGGTGTAAAAAAAATTTCGTCGCCGACGGCCACCCGCGGTGCGCGGTTCTCGTGGTTCTCATAACTCGTGGTGGTTCTCATTCTAGCGATCCCCTATATATATATATATATATATATATATATATATATATATATATATATATATATATTAAATAAATAAATTGTATTAATTCCTCACTACATTCCAGCAATAGTCTCACGTTTTTTTGGTCGTATACATATTGAATATGATTGATTTTCTTGTTTTTTTGTAGGTTACAAAGGTGATCATCCCTACTCTAGTACTCCCAGTGAAAACCATTCTCATTTCTAACAGTTTATTCAAAAACTTTTAATAATAAACTAAATCTTTTTGCATTTCGGTTGATTAATTATATAACTATCTGTTTTGCAGTGTCTCCTCCAAAACTATATAGGATTGGATCGGTTCATTAGACCATGAACCAAGTGGAAAGAGCCACCCAAAATTTTTCACCATCATTAGCGCTTGGTGAAGGTAGTTTTGGAACCGTGTACAAAGCTCAACTACCAAATGGTGAACTTGTTGCCATAAAACGATCAAGAAAGTTACAAAAGGTAATGTGAGTAATTTCAATATCTCATAATTAGACGTCGCAGTCATGATAAAGTTACAACATCAATTTGGGAGGCAGTGGCGGATCTAGGATTCACGCCAAGCAGGAACGCTTTATAAGAAAAGCGGTAACGAAATCGAAAAAACGTCAAATTTTTCCTAAATTTACACTAAAAACGTCAAATTTTTCCCCGCCAAGCAGTAGCGGGCGCTCCCCCTTGTGTCCACATAGGTCCGCCCCTGTTGGGAGGTTCGGTTGATCTCAATGAGTAAAATAATAATTAAATGTATTTAATTATTATTTTGAAGTTTGTTTTCTCTTTTTTTTAACGGAAACTAACGGTGTGTCAATCACCGTGATACCGGGCGCGGTGGCCAAGGTCGACTACTCGACCGTCGCCAGCCCCATGGTTTTCCCTCAAATGTGCAGAAATCCGACCTCCACCTGCCCAAGGGCACGATAGTGGAATAATCGGTAAAAACCTCGCCTTTCATCCAAGACGAACCGGCGCCACCTGGATGCCACAAAAAATAATGGGGAGAGTGATAGTCGAACCTGGGTTATAAGGAACACCAAGTCTTTCTCCAACCATTCCACCACTACCTCATTGACATTTGGTTTGTTTTCTAACCGTCTAGGATAAGTATCACTAGGTTTAGGAGTCGTAGGATTAGATTATTTTAAGTATTTAATTATTTATAGTCCCTGATTCTTGTATTTTTATTAATTCACATTATTAAGAAATAATTTGTGAACTGATTACTCTGATAATATTATTATTATTAGTTATCTAGTTTAGTTACACAAGGGCTAATTAGTTAAAACTTTAGGTTTATCATTTAATTAGTTTAAATTAATGTTTATTCAAATTTTAGACATTTGAGTTATGGTAGAATTTGGTGACGCACATAGAGGTAGTGTATATCTGACTTTCTCTGTTCGTAAGTATTGGAATTCAATAATAAAAAAAGAAGTTTGGGTTTCCTTGGAAACCCGGGTTCGATCCCCACCTGTTGTATTTGGGGGTAAATGACCCCAACCTTGGTTGTGGGGTCATGGCAATGATGGATAAGAGCCTTGAGTGCGTAATAGCCCGGGTTCGAGTCTTGAGCCGCACACGAGTTTTCTATTACAGTGCGGTTACTCCGGCTCTTGAGTGCGGAGGCTGCAACGGCAGTCAAGTGGCTGTCGGCTGGAAATTTTCTCGTGGAGCGCCTATGGTAAACCTCGGATGCCTCGCCCGAGGGGGACTAGGGACCCATGCAATGTGGGTGTGATCCTCTCGACTGTTGGAGTCAATCGCCGTTCAAAAAAAAAAAGAAGTTTGTCTTTTAACTTTATCTTGGTGCCATTTGATCGAACATCAAGTTTTTTTAACCTTGATTATTAAGCAAGAGTTTTAATTGTGTTTGTGTACTTGATTCGCTTGTTTAAGATAAAAATTACAACATCAATTTGGGAGGTTCGGTTGATCTCAAAGAGGTGTTTTAAAGGAGATTTAAAGTTAAAGGACTAAACGAATAAAATAATAATTAAATGTATTTAATTATTATTAATTTAATTATTATTTTGAATTATCTTTAGTATCAAATTTAGTTTGTATTCTAACTGTTCAATATATACGTATCACCATGGTTGTAAAACAAGGTCTTCAAGGCCGAGTACTCCCTGAGTAGTCGCTACAAGGTAGGCTGCCGAGTCGACTTTCTTTAACTCCGCCTAATTACTTGGAATCAATCAAATGCGGTCAACATCGGGCAAAATCGGATCTAGTCGGTCAATTCGGGCCGAGTTTAACCTAAAATAAAATAAAACATAATTTTTATGCCTATCATATTAAAGAATGAATATCAGTTTCACGTATTTTGTTATAAATATTATTAAATTTATGTTATTTGACATACATTTAATTTCCGAAAACTATTTTTTTGTAATTTGACATGTCCGAGTACTCCCCGTTTACTTTCCGCCTAGGCTATGTTATTTGACATACATTTAATTTCCAAAAACTAAGTTCTTTATAATTTGACATGTCCGAGTACTCCCCGTGTCCTTTCCGCCTAGGCTGAGTACTCTCAACTCCCTTGTCGACAAACTAGGGAGCGCCTAGCGACTTTTGCAACCATGCGTATCACTAGGATTAAAGTCCTTGTAGTATTACATTGTTTTAAGTATTTATAGTCCTTGATTCTTGTAATTTTATTAACTCACAAAAAGTTAATACAAGTAATTTTATGAACACCGTGTGTATTCATGTCTTGATCCCGTACCTAAGTTTAACAAGTGGTATAAGAGCCACTGTTTCAAGAGTCGTTTTCCCAGATGGAGTAGCCTCTCGCCGGGATGCAACGTTGATGAACGAGAATATAGTTATCAACGTCTAGCGGTGGTTGCGTGGTGACGAACTACAACCGTATACGGATACCGAGTGGACAACTGGTACAGTTGTGAGAAAAGAAGGAAAAGTGAACAAGTGATTGGCCGAAAGAACAATCGTACGATCAAGAAGGATGAATAGGTCAACGATGGTGATGGAAGATTAGAAGGATTCTATTGTTACAACAAATACGAGACATAAAGTAGTGGACTGGCTGGTTAGGCAAAAGGCTTCAAGGGTTGAAGTTTGCCTAACGCAGGTCGTGGGGTCCCCCCACGTTTGCAAGACGTGGAGAGAGGTTCACTAGTATTGTTGTTGTTCACCTTGAATCCTAGGCTGATAGGAAACCAGCCTAGAAAACGATCGTTGGAGAAGATGAATTATTTAGAGTGAAGAGGAGAAGCAAGCATGAAGCTAGTTCTCCGGAGGGAGAAGAAGAATCAGAGAGTTAGGATAATCTCTGCTGATCCTGGAATGTCCTCTCATGTTTGTCATGGCCTGCGTTTTATAGGAAAAGGTGTTTCCCAAAGAAGAAACCTTTGACTAGTGAATCTGTGCTTGCAGTGAGGGACTTACCCTTTTGGGGGTTGAAGGGTTCGGACCTGTGGATAAAAGAGAGTTCCCTATGCACATGCTTTCTTTTGCGGCTGTGGGAGAGTTTACAAGTAATCAGTGAGGTGACTGATTACTGTACATGTTCTTTTTGCTGTTCACCTTAGTTCCCGGGTTTTAAACCCTTTAACCTTTTAACCCTTCAAGTTGTCATGTATTATTAGTCATTTTATTGAGGCTTGAGCTACCCCCGCCATCACCCCCCCCCCCCCCCAAGTCAGAGGCTTTTGGGGTAGAAGCACAAATGCTTCTGACTTTTCTACATTATTATTATTTCTATTTTGCTTAAAGGCTTCAAGGCTTGAGCTACCCCCGTCATCACCCCCCCCCCCCCAAGTCAGAGATTTTGGTTTTTGAATTTTGAAAAGACAGTTGTTGTGACTAGTGGCAGTTTTTTGTTAGGCGGCAATTTTTAATAAACTGCTGTGTAATTATAACATTTGTTTGTCATTTATTTTTCTTTATCTTTTTCGAAGAAAACCGTTTCTACACATTTTACTCTCAAGTTCATTCCACTTTCTTCCAGGTTAGTATCGATTTTCATTCCTTCTTCTTATTTTCTTTTAGTATGGATGCTCATAAGGATTTAGAGATATCATTCTCGTGCTTAACCCAAGAAGAAGTAGAAGCTTTTTGTTTGGAATGGGGCATTGGGTTGAGATTTAAACCGGTTGCACTAGGTTGCGATGTTTCTATCGATCGGTGTCCTTTTAGTTGTGTTGCTTTGTATTGTCTCCACTTTGAGTTTTCTAATCTCCGTCATCCCTTTTCGAACTTTGTGTAGAATGTTCTAGAATATTACCATGTTTCGTTTGGTCAAATCCACCCTCAGGGTTTGGCTAGGGTTCTTCATTTTGAAGTTTTATGTCGTGCTTCTGGATATGATCCAACCCTTCTGTCATTTCGTTGTTTTTTTCCGGTTAGCAAAGAATGGTGATTGATTCACATTTGAAACGTCTCAAGTCGACACTTGTTTGGTTTCATCTATGGTCTCCACTCTTGGTACCTGGAAAGACCGGTTCTTTTGGGTTTCGGACAAGATTGTTCCTTTTAAAATGGTTTGGAGACAGCCGGACGTTGTTCTCAATGAACCTGAACCTTCTGCCCTTGAGATAAATACTCATTTTCTTGAAACCATCAGGGAGTGTCCTTCGAGGGTTCGTCCTTTTCCCGAGCATTTACTAGTGTTATTAGGTATTAGTAAATTGTGGGATAAACCTGATCGGGATCCGGTGCTTATGAGAGATGGTCAGGGTATGCATTTGTTCTGTTATGTTATTATGTTCCAGTTATTTGTTTGTTTATACCCTGTATGTTTATTTTGTAGTTATGGCTACCCTTGATTTTGTGAAGAGTGATGACACTTCTGATGTCATGTTTGGGGATGCCGCAGCTACACCTGGCGAAGATGCAGTTGTTAGGGGGTCGGAACATCGGTTCGAAGGTTACGGTTATGTGAGTGTGCCAATTGTGAAGGGTTTTACTAAAGTTGCTGCTCCTAAGGCTTTGGCCCGTCATTCTTCTCGTCGTATGTTGAAGAGTGCTGCTCAATCCACTTCGTCTGATCCTGTGGAATTGAGTGATGACATCGAAGTTTCTGAGGGTTAAGGCCCGGATCTTGAAAAGGGTAAGAACTTAGTTGTGCTTGATAAAAAGAAAGCTTCAGCCAAGAAGGTTATGGTAACCCCTGTTCAAGGTTCATCAAGCAAGGATGTTGAAGGCTTGAGTGAAGTTGAAGTTTATGTTCCGAATTAGAGTGTGAAGGTTGGGGACAATTTCAAAGATGCAAATGTTTGTGTTGACGTGCTAGCTAATTTTGCTCCTCCTGGTGTCCGAGGTGCTATTTCAGAGATGGAGGGTGACACCATGCTTTCAAGGTTGATGTTGACCTCCTGCAACCTTTCTGCCTTAGTGGCTGAGGGTGTCACTCGCTTTCGGAAGGGGATGCAGGAATATGAAGAATTTTCAAAGAAAAAGGAGAAAATGAAGGCTTTCATGGCTGTTATGAAGAAGGACATTGATAGTCTTTTGGAGAAAGAGGAGGCTTGGGTTAAAAAGGTTGGTGAGTTGACCCGCAGGCATGAGATTGAGATTAATGACTTGAAGAAGAGTTTTGAGGCGGACAAGTTGAAGCTAAAGGCTGATAGGGAAGGCTTGGATGTTCAGAAAAAGGCCTTTGCTGAAGAAAAGGAAGGTTTGAAGGCTTCGGTGGTTCAAGCTATCGGTGATAACCAGTGGCTTATTGACCAGGGCTTTCAGCAGGTTGTTACTTACCTCCTTCACTTTAATGAATTTAACTCTGCCCTTGGGGAAGTATATACCAAATTGCTGAACTATGGGAAACATTTGGGCTTGGTTGTGGTTTCAAACTTCACGAGTCTGGTCAGGCCCTAGAACAATCTCCTATGTTTTGTCCTGATGCTTCTGGAATTTTTAAGTAGTCTGTTCAACAGATGGAACGGCTGACTTACCCTTATGTAAGTGAAGTTTCATCTTGCTTTGGTAAACCTCTTGCCGTCTTACAGGAACTGAAACTTTCGTGCTGAATGAGAAGGTTTGTGCTGAGGTGTTCGATTCCCTGTCCAAGAAACGTTCTCGTTCAGGTGATAGTGAAGAGATTTTCTCAAAGAATGCTGATGTTGACAAAGAAGCAAGCCTCGAAGGTTCAGCGGTTGGAGGTGATGGTGGCCCTAAGGCCAAGAAAGCAAATGTTACATCCTCTTTTGCGTCTAGAAGAAATAACATCCAAAGACGCTAGAAAACATAAACTTTTAAAGTATACGAATCTTTCACGACCCAAAAAGGTAGATTACTTACTAGAGTAATTTAATAGACATCAAAAATACCAACTTGAATACATAATTAAAATTTTTACAAAAATTGGGCATGACCCGTCCGTAAAACGAGTATGCCCCTGTTTTAACCACATTCAAAACAATATCATTCTACATGATACTACTAAAACTAAAACATCAAGTACTAAAAGGCGTTTTACCAACAATTTGTACAAAAAGTATTTTGACCCAAAACATTAGCATAAGCTAGCGGAAGCGCTTGGTAAACATGTTTTGATCGTGTGCTCGCTCCATTTCGCCGAGTCGCCTAAGTTGAGGATTTACCTACATTCAATGACAAGACTTCAAAAGTTAGTCGTAATTTCCATTTAACTCAATGTAACAACATATTAGCTTCATTCATTTATATGATTTCATTATTCTTACGCATTCGATTTACCCAATTAAATGGGTAATGGCATATATCCTCATAATGAGGTTCAAGCTTATCGCATACGACCCGGTAACATCGGGTTAATTGCTTTCAACATAAATCTTTCTTTTCCATCCGTATAACGGATTAAACTTCAAGCATTTGTCATAGCATTCATGACCACCCGTTCAAAACGGGTAGTAGCTTATTCTTACTAGACTTGTTCAACTAGAACTTGTCGACTTGCATAGCTTATCATACCCTTTGTTAGCATAACCAAATCCGCAAGGGATTTGCCATTTCGCATCCACTACAACATAACTTCTAAAACCTTTTTCGAGATAAACTCTTACATCTAACCAATCTTTATCCGTAAAGAAATTGCACGAATTGTACTATCAAATAATAACATTCAATATCATCGTAAATCTACTAGTAGAGTAAATAAAGTTCAAAAGAACTTACCGCGATCTTGAGATACTCATGCCTTCGAGTGACTTGCGCCTTCTTCCTTCTTCGTGCCTATATGTCATAATCCCATACTTTAGCTTTCAAAAACATTACTTTCACAATCCTTATAGTTCCTTATGGTGTCTACTAATCACATACGCCATTATCATAAAGAAGTTACATCGACTTAACAAGTATTCATGTAAAAACCATAACTAAACTCACTTAGGCATTTCATCGAACACATTGTGTGCGTATTACTAATTTAGCACAATGTACAAGCATTTTAAACACGATTTCCATAGTTTACTCATTGATTAACATAAACATCTCTAACTTGGAAATTTATCATCCTAAACATGAATACCTAGTTCTTAATCAATTATTCATAACAATTTCATCAATCAACAATCAAACTAACATGTAGAACTTCACAATTTTTAACCTTCACTTGACATGCAAGTGGGTTTTTGCCCTAATCATACTCACGTTCGAAATTTAGCATCCATTGATGTCTAAACATTCATAGCAACCATAAATCATACTAGATTTTGTATTACCTTCACGAATTACACTATACCCACATAACCAAACATCATCAAACAAGTAAATTTCACTTACTTGAGATCAAGAACACTTAGATGATCAGGATTCTTAGTTCATGCATTCGATTCTTCAACAATTTGGCTTTCAATTGATGGGATTTTGTGATTTAGGGTTTTTGAGAGGGAAGGAGTTCTCCCCCTGGACTTCACGATCGCACACACACACCAGACTAATCTGGTTTTATTTTTTTTTTGTCATTTTTTTTAATTCCATATTTACATATCTAGTCCTTCATCTTTTAATCCCCATTCATTCTTTCTCATTTCTAATTACTAACTTGGTAACTTAATGCATATATGGGGTTTTTGATTTGTTAAAGGTCATAAATCTTATTAATGGTCAAATTTCATATTTACCCTTTCTTTTCGTCAAAGTTTTGCGATGAAGCATTAAAGCACGTCACAGACGAAATTTGGGGTGTTACAGCAAAGAAGGGTAAGGGTAATGGTTCTGGGGCTTGAAAGCCTTCTGCTGATGATTGAACAATATATTCGTAGCTTTCTGAGCACCTTGAATAATTTCATGTTTTGTATGTTTGAACAACCTAGGTTATGTGAAAACCCTTAAGGTTTTCATTTGGTGATTTAGCCTTGATGGCTTATTTGAACAATTTCTAACTCTTGAAACCGCTAAGGTTTGGTCGTTGGCCATGATGGACAATATGCATGTTTTTAAGGCCCTTAAGGCCTTTTATGCTATGCTATAAACTTTTTATTACTTATGTTGTGATTTTTTATGTTGCCTTTGTTTTATGTTGTATATTTTTGTAAAGCAGTTTGGTTAAGCAACTTGTGGCTTGAAGCCTTCGAGGCTTCCGGGTGTTGCTTGACATTTGTGACTTGGTGCTTTACTGTGTATTTTTTATTCTAAGTTGCATATGACCTTTCATTTTTGTGTTGTTCTTTTGTTCCTTTCCTTGTAGTTTTGTATGTGCAATTGTCTTTGTTGATGTTGTGTTTTCCTTATGCAATTTATACCTTAAAGGGTTCAGTGCTGTAGTCACTTAGCCTTGGTATTTTTAACAAGAAGGCATAACACTTATCCTATTTATTGTTTTTACTTAGTTTGATTTTAATTCGTAAGTCCGTTGATAAGAGTTGGATTTTCTCAGACCTAAGAAACATTTGGTGAAGGCTGCTCAGACCCGTCTATGAGACAAGTTTGTTAAGAAAATTTTCTAAGTCTCATGGAGTTGTATTGATATAGGAACTCACCCCTTATATAGGTTCATTCAACCCTTGAACCTATTAAGCGATGTGGCCTGGGATCTCATCCCCTTACATGACCCTTGTCATGGAGTTTTTTGCTAGGTTCTCAACCTACTTATAGGATAAAAAGACAAGTTTTAACAATAACCTCATTGTTTATTCATCAAAGTGTGTAAATTACAAAGGAACAAAAACAACACTTTGCCAATCTTTTTCTAATACATGTTTCTAGTTATGGAACCTTTTAAGTTTCTTGCCGTTCCAATGCCTGGGAAGCTTTTTGCCATTTAAGTCAGCTAGCTTGTAGGATCCTCCCTTGTGAGCCTCGAGGATGGCATATGGTCCTTCCCATTTGGGACCAAGTTTTCCCTGGCTTTCCTTCTTGGTTGCCTTGTTGTTTCTGAGGACTAGGTCACCAGGCTTGAAGTGTTCATGTTTTACCCGGGCATTGTCGTAGGATTCCATTTTTTGTTTGTATCTTGCTTCTTGAATGGCTGCTTGATCCCGTGCTTCTTCTAGGAGTTCCAAGTTCAACATCGTCTCTTGTTTGTTTGCTTCTAGATCAATGTTGAACGTTCACTTCATTGTAACTCCTATTTCCGCTGGGATTACAGCTTCGGATCCGAATACCAAGTTGTACGGTGTTTTCTTGTGACTTGTTTTTCGGTGGTTCTTATTGTCCATAACACGTTTGGGAGTTCTTCAAGCCAAATGGTGTCATGCTTTCCCAATCGTGTTTTGATGCCCTCAACGATGCTTCGGTTTGTTCTTTTAACCTGGCCGTTGGATTGAGGGTAAGCTACTAAGCTGAAAGCTTGTGTTATCTGGAACTCTTTGCACCATGAGCTGAAAGGCTTTTCGGCAAAGTGTTTTCCGTTATCGGTGACCAACACTCCCGGCAATCCAAACCGGCAAATGATGTTTTTCCACACAAAATCAATAATTTGCTTTCCTGTTATCTTTGCCAGTGGTTTCACTTTCGGCCATTTTGTGAAGTAGTTCACCGCTACTAGAAGGAATTTGACTCCTCCTTTGGCCAGAGGGAATGGTCCGACAATGTCCATTCCCCATTTGTGTAATGGCCAGGCAGATGAGATGGGAACCAAGTCATGCTTTGGGCTTTTTGACAATGGGGCATGTTTTTGACAGGCTTCACATTTTTTCAGCTGTTCACTTGCATCTCGGTGCATGGTGGGCCAGAAATACCCAAGGTTCATTAATTTTGAGACTACCGATATTGGGCCGAAATGAGCTCCACAAATTCCTTCATGAACCTCCTTGATCAAGTATTAACTTTGTTCCGGGCCAACACAACGAAGCAATGGTGCAAGGTACACCCTTGAAGGGTTTTGAAAAAGGGAAAGGACTTTTCTACTAACTTGGAGGTAAAACTCTTCAAAGCTGCTAGTTTACCATTTAGGCTTTCAACCTCTTTTTTACTTTTTGGGGATTTTGTTTCCAAAATAGCTTTGACCTTGTTGGGATTGGCTTTTATGCTTTGTTTACCAACAATGTATCCTAGGAACTTGCCTTTCTCGAAACCGAATGAGTACTTTACGGGGTTTAACTTCATGTTTATCTTTCTTAGGTTTCGGAATGTTTCTTCGATATCATCAAGAATTTGGCCTTCGGTCTTGCTTTTGATTACCAAGTCATCCACATAAGCTTCCATATTCCTTCCTATTTGTTCCACAAATGCCTTGTCCACCAATCGTTGATATATTGCCCCTGCATTTTTTAGGCCAAATGGCATTTTTTATAACAAAAAATGCCTTTGTCTGTATGAAAGGCCATCTTCTCTTCATCTTCCTTTTTCATTTGGATTTGGTGGTAGCCTTTATAGGCGTCTAGAAAGCACTTGAATGGGAAGCCCGTGAATGAGTCCACCTTTAGATCAATTTCTGGTAAAGAATAACAATCCTTTGGATAGGCTTTGTTCAAGTCTTTGAAATCGATACACATTCTCCACGATCCATCGGGTTTCTTAACCATTACAGGGTTGGCTATCCAAGAGTGGTATTTGACTTCTCGGAGTATGCCAGCTTGTACCAACCCTTCAACCTCTTTGCATGCAGCTGCACTTCGATCAGGGGCAAGGCTCCTTTTTTTGCTAAACAATGGGCTTCACATTTGGTGGGATTTTGAGTTCATGCTCGGCAATATCCCTTGGGATGCCGGTCATGTCGTCAGGACACCATGCAAAGATGTCCATGTTATGGGTCAGCAGCTTTTTTAGGTACGATAGAGTTTCTTGAGTGAGGTTGGTGTTAACCCTTATCCTTTGTTCCGGATACTTAGGGTTAATGGCCCAACCTTGTTCTTCACTTTCATTTTTTCCTGAGCTTTCTCATTCAACCATGAATGCTTCCTTAGTTGGTTGAAGGGTTGCAATTCCTTTTTTGGTGGGGAACTTGATAATACCTTAGCCGACAGAGACAGCCATGCTAAATTCAGTTTGGCCTGGCCTTACTATGATGACATTGTAGGTTGAAGCCATATTGATTACAATGAAGGTGAGTGGTTTAGTCCTTTCCATTTCACCTTCCTTAAAACAAACGCAAGGGTTAATTGGCCCAAAGGCTTGATAGGGATGTTAGCAATGCCTTTGATAGATGACTCAGCGGGCTGAAGCCTTGAACGTTCCTGGTCGTTGAGTTGGCTGAAATATTTTTCAAACATTATCTCTGTTGCTGCACCTGTATCGATGTATGCTTTGCTTGTCTTCAATGTTCCCTCAGTGGCTTCGACCACCAAAGGGTTTGAGTGAAGCCTTCTTTGTAGGGGTGGAAAGCACAAGCACTGAAGCTCCCAAGCTTCTAAGCATTGACGCTTGGTGGGGGTTCCTTTAAAGACGTTCACCATGTTTACCTCCTTGTTTTTTCCATCACCCATTTTATCCTTTACTCCTTTAACGAGGTGAGCGAGTTCTATTGATTTGACGGCCTCCTCAATTCTCTTTTTGAGTTGGAAACAATCATTAGTGTGATGTCCCTTCTCTTCATGGAACTCGCAGAACTGGGTGTAATTTTCATTTCTTTTGCTTTTAGGAAGGGGCCTTGGCGGTCTGAAGTTGTGCTTGACTTCTTCAGTGGCAAGTATTTCTTGAGGGGTTTTGGTCAAGGCTGTGAAGTTCACGGCCTTGTCCTTGCTAGAAGGGTTCCGACTGACACAACCCCCGACGCCACCCTGGGAGCGGGAGCCGCGAACCAATCAGATGGTATCGGTGTTTATTAATTTGGCAGCGGAAATTCTCATCAGGACCGTAGTTAGGAAATAATTTTATCAGAGTTAAACACCAAAATGTTTAAAATAGATAAATGGGATAAAACCCAAATTTTCTTTACAATACATTTATAGGGATAAAAATTATTGAAAACAAAATCTCCTTGTTATTTAGGTAACTTTTATAGCCACTTTTCTAAGCCTTCAGTGCTCTCCAGCTGGCTTCTATTTGGCTTTCACATTTTGTTACCTAAAACACGTTTTAAAAACATTTGTCAGTGGGAAATACTGGTGAGTGAATCCCAGTTTATTCAAAACAGGTTTTATCATTTCACAGTATTGAGAGCGATTACAATGTTTACATCTACACAATTACTCATTCAGTACTGTCAACCGTGACTGGTGGGTCATATTACACATTGGCTAACTCTTTTTCCAATGGTAATGTGCTCCACATTTTGTATACAAAACCCCAACATACCGGAAATAATTGAAGAACTACAAAGACTCAATCACTGCTAATCACATTGTAAAATATTTAAGGTTTTGTAAAAACAGTTTACAAAAATGTTTACAAAAAGGAGATTACTCACATTGCTACTTTAGGTATTTCCTTCGTGTATTCCTGGTTATAATCTATTAATTAAACAATGCACACACGTCAGTATAATAACCCAATTTACATTAGTTATACCCTCCTCGAGACAGAAACTTCAACGACTACGTCGGACAGAGTCTCGACAACCCTTACGGAGCACTAGATCAATCAGGCAGCGTATCTAATACGTAACTGGGGGTTATGATACTTACATCGAGGCAGAGCTTCGCTATTTTAGTGGGTATAATACCCGGTATTATAATTTCTATTCAGAACTTTGAGAGAGAAACATCAAAATGAACGAATTGGACTGAAGGCCGATGGTCGCTATTTATAGGGTCTGATCACTGGTTCCTCGCGCCCCGCGAGAGATACATGAATGGCCTTCGCGGCCCGCGAGCGATGTAGGGTAGTTTCTAGGGTTGGCGAGTCACAAATGTAGGGTTGCCGAGTGTTATGCCACGTGGCGGGCTGGGGTGCCGCCTTGTGGCACCGGATTGCGGCCCGCGACGAACTCAAGGGTGGTTGTCGCGCCCCGCGAGCGACTTAAAATATTGCTTTTATTTAATTTTTATTAAAATAAAGGTATACGGGCTCGTTTATCGCATACGGGGTATATTTTAGGAAGTGTAGGGGTGTTTTAGGAGGGTTGTTATTTAATAAAAATATATAATGCACTCGTGTTAAATATAGTAACCCAATTCAACTTTATCCCTACGTCACGAGACAGAACCCCAACGTACTTAGTCGGGCAGACCCTTGACATGCGTTGGTGGGTCTTAGATCAATCGGACAGGGTATCGATTCAGTGATCAGGGGTTACAACACTTAAAACGGGGCAGAGCTTTTGAAGTATTAGAGGTATAATAACAAAGAAATATGCTATAGATAAGAATACAGAGGGAGGACGAGAGAGATTGAGGATGAGCAATTGAAAATGTGAAAGCTCATATCCTTTTTATACTTGAGCTAACTTGGTGGCTACGAAAAGCATTTAAATGCTTCCTGATCTTGAACGTAAGCATGCATACGTAGACATTCAAATTCAAATGTTTAGTTTGTTGATTTTTATTATTATTTTATTTATTTTTCTCTTGATTTCATGTATATTAAAAAAACAAACGTGAACTTAATTTCAACTATTTTGATTTATTTTATTATATTTATTATTATATTTAATTCAACTGCTTCACCTATTTGGCGCGTATAACTTATAAAATATGACGTTTTATAAAATAATGAATATATCATTAGAACGAGAATAATCTTATCTACATTTTGAACCAAGTTACATTAAAAATAGAGCAAGTTGAATTTTAATGTATTTTTTAGTATTATAACTATTAAACGGTTCCTATGTTTGCCAAAATACTTTATATTTCTATCGGTCAACTTACCCATGATCTATTCGGGTAATAACTTTTATTTTAAATTTAAAAATTTTGGGGATGTTACACCGACCTTCAGACCTTCGGCTCGGCTCGTGATGTTTCAGTGAAGCTCGAGCTCGAGCTCGGCTCGGTTCGAGCCTAAAAGTTTGAGCTCGAGCTTGGCTCGTAAGTAAAATCCAAAGCTCGAGTCCGGCTCGGCTCGGCTCGAGATGATTTGAGAACAATCTTAAACGAGTTCAAAGCTCGGCTCGTTTCAATATAGCTTAAACGAGTCAAAGCTCGGCTCGAGCTCGGCCCACCAATGTTATGTAATATATATATATATATATATATATATATATAATTAATATAAAATTATGTTTAGGCTCGTTTAGGCTCGTGTAGGCTCGCGAGCCTAAACGATCTTTGTATGCAAAGCTCGAGCTCGGGCTCGATAGCTAAACGAGTCATATTTCAGGCTCGAGCTCGGGCTCGGGCTCGTTAAAGCTCGACTCGTTCGAGCTTTTTACCGATCCGATCCCGAGTAGCTCTCGAGCCGTTGTGCATCGTTTACACCCCAACCTTCGAGGGTCTGATCTTCAAGGGCGTCTATCATAAGAACTGTAGTTGCCTCTTTTTCGGTTGGGGCTGTTGTGCCTCCAGCTGGGACCCCTCTTTCTTTGCTCCTTGATGTCGACCACCTCTTCCCCCTGATATGAGCTTCGGCCCTTTCAAAGGCTCCTTCCAAGGTTTTGGTCAGGCACTTGTTAAAATCCTTGGTGAGGTTCTTAGAGGTGATTACATTCATAAAGCCTGCAACCCTCATCTTCTCGTCAGCTCCCATATACGTTAAACCTTCCTTCTTGTACCCCTCGATGAGATCCCTGAGGCTTTCATCGTCCTTTTGTTTAATCTAGAAGATCACAGTAGCATCTTTCACATATCTCCTTTGCTGTGAGAAATTAGCCAAGAAACCCTTGCTTAAATCATCGAAGGTTCGAATGCTTCGGGCTGGTAAATCGTTGAACCAGATCCGAGCAGATCCAACGAGGGTTTGCATGAACATTAAGCAACATTCAGCATTGGACCACTTCCCTATCCTTGCTGCCCATGTGAAGATCTGAAGGTGATCTTCTGGATCCTCCATTCCATCATAGGTTCGTATGTGGGAGGGCATCTTTATCCTGGTTTGAAAGTTATAATCAGCGATTTGCTGAGAAAAGCATGACAAATTGCTTGGTTTGTAAGGTTTGGCCAAATCTTTTTCCGTCCTTGTACCCGGGTTGTTATTTGTGTTCCCTTGGGTGGCAAGCACTTGATTGATAAAGTGCTGCCAAGGGAAGCTTTCCATTATTTGAGCCATCATTTGTGGCATGAGGTTGAAGCCTTGAAGGCTTTCGGGTGCAACTGCATAGTTCACTCCTAGAGGAGCACTCATGACGGCACTTCGTGCCAAAGGGAGAATGGACAAGGCTTGCTCCCATGTGGTTGTTGCTGGAGGTGGAAGGCTTGCAACAGGAGATTGTAATAGTTGATCCAAAGTTAGCTCGTGCCCCAATGGTGCACCGGTTGCAGCTGGCTGAGAAGAAAACATGGGAAAAGATGTTGGATCTGGCCTTGTGCATGTATATGGACTAGGATTCGGAGGTGGATGGCTGGGACCAGCTTCATTCCTGGACGCGGTTGGTTGTGAGCCCGTGAAAGGAAGAACAGGTGGTCCAGGAGATAATGATGGTTCTGGCTCATCATAATCCAGTCTAATCCTTAATCCTTTGTCTCTTTCCCGGCTCACATATTGGTTAAGGAGAGACCTTAACTGTAAGAAGTTGTTAGCGACCCCTTCAGGGGTAAGGTCAATACGTGAGGGAGTGTTGGATGCACCGATATTAGGAGATGGAACTCCTGAACAGGACGAGGTCGGTGTTTGGAAGGAGAGAAACTTGGGGTATGTAGCTCCTGTTGGAGTGCTGCTCGGTGTTGAGAAAGAAGTAGGTATAGTCACATGAGTTTGGCTAGTGCTGGGGGTAGAGGTACGTGGAACTTGGTTTACCTCTCCCGTTGATTCTCCTTCGGACTTGACGATTTCAGAAAGGATGGAGCTACACTACTGGTCTTCTTTTTAAGAAAAAATGACTGGCGTAGCCCCACGGTGGGTGCCAACTTGTTGTTACAACAAATACTAGACCTAAAGTAGTGGACTGGCTGGTTAGGCAAAGGCTTTAAGGGTTGAAGTTTGCCTAACGCAAGTCGTGGGGTCCCCCACGTTTGCAAAACATGGAGAGAGATTCACTAGTATTGTTGTTGTTCTCCTTGAATCCTAGGCTGATAAGAAACCAGCCCAGAAAACGATCGTTGGAGAAGATGAATTATTTAGAGTGAAGAGGAAAAGCAAGCATGAAGATAGTTCTCAGGAGGGAGAAGAAGAATCAGAGAGTTAGGATAATCTCTGTTGATCCTGGAATGTCCTCTCATGTTTGTCATGGCCTGCGTTTTATAGGAAAAGGTGTTTCCCAAAGGAGAAACTTTTAACTAGTGAATCTGTGCTTGCAGTGAGGGACTTACCATTTTGGGGGTTGAAGGGTTAGGACCTGTGGATAAAAGAGAGTTCCCTATGCACATGCTTTCTTTTGCGGTTGTGGGAGAGTTTACAAGTAATCAGTGAGGTGACTGATTACTGTACACGTTCTTTTTGCTGTTCACCTTAGTTCCCGGGTTTTAAACCCTTTAACCTTTTAACCCTTCACTTTGTCATGTATTCTTAGTCATTTTATTGAAGCTTGAGCTACCCCTGTCATCATATTCCAACCTTATCGTGTTTTGAAAATTCAATTTAAAGAAGATAGGATATCGGTGGAAATCATATACAAATGAAGAGGTTTTCATAACAAAAGTGGCGGCTATATATGTAGACATTCAATATTTTTTCGCATGGGAATTTATTAATTCAACACACGGGTCGCTTTAAGTAACAGGCATGAATTAAATTGAGGGATACAAGCATCAGTTTCAAAAGGCTTGCAAAGGATGGTAGCCATAATCCACGTCTTTGTAAAATAGTGGATATAGTGCTCATACTAATTCATTGTTGGCTAGTATACAGGGGTGTACATATGGGTATGGTTTTGTAATCAAATTGTGGCTTAAGAACAGTAGCGAATCGGGATGTTTTGAAGCCGCATAGATGGTTAAATCTCCGTGTGTCGGGGTGGTTTAAGCAGTGGTAAAAGATCCTGATTAGATCTTGGTGAACCCTTTGATTCAGTTCGGTTGAAGGCAGTTGGAAAGTAATCCTTTCTTCCAATTGATCTAGCTTTGTTATTGCTCACCTTCAAAGGCTCGATTGAAGAGGGTTTGAAGGATAGTTCGAGTGCTACTTGAAAGGTATTTGAGGGTCTCTTGAAGTCCTTTCAAAAGGGTCACATAGTCCGTGACTACCAATCAAATCCATATAAAAAGAATTTTTTTTCAATGGGGGTCATGTGTTTACCAACAGTGGTGCGGTAGATTGAGACAGAATAAGTCAAAATTGAGATTGAGACTAATGGAAGTTGATGTTAAGAGGGAGTTATAAAATTACAACATCAACTTGAGAGGTTCGATAGATTTCAAAGGGGTATTCTGCAAATCAAAGGACTAGGGTAAAATAATAATTTAATATATTTAATTATTATTTTGAATTATGTTTAGTATCAAACTTAATTTGTTTTCTAAGTATTTAAGATAAATATCACTAGGTTTATGATTCCTTGTATGATTAAAGTATTTATAGTCTTGATTCTTGTAATTTTATTAATTTACAAAAAGTTAATAGAAATACTTTGTGAACCCGGTGTGCCGGGGCGGACCCAAGGTCAGCCTAAGGTGGGCGGGCGCACCCCCGGGGAAAAAAATATTTAGTGCTAAGTTCCGTCGAAAATCCCGTCCGCACCCCTTGGAATTTTTCGTCCGCACCCCTTGAATTTTTTCGTCCGCACCCCTTAGGTAAAATGTGTTATCAATTTATATTTTAATTTTTTTAGTAAACTCTTATTTAAAAAAAATACTACCTAAATTATATAACTTTTAATACATAACTAACTAAACCCAAATACTCATACCTTTACCAACTTATAATTCATAACTAGCTAGCCCACTAAATCTTAGCCCATTACCCAAACCTAACAATATTTCAAACTATAATAAAATAAGGGTCCTAATATTAACACATGGGAAAATTTATTTACACATGGTGTATACGGGCCGTATACTGTTATACGGCCCGTATAGAATAAAAATAACTGACAAAGTCTGCTGGCACAGTCTTTGTCAGTTGTTTTTATTCCATACGGGCCGTATAACAGTATACGGCCTGTATACACCATGTGTAAATAAGTTTGCCTGGTCGTATACAATGTATACGAACGTGTATACGGGCCCGTATACTCTTATACGGCCCGTATAGAACATAAAATTTGATTTTTCAAGTATTTAAGGGATTTAAGGTGTAAATCACACTAAATATTTTACAGTCGTGAGGTGCTCAAACCTTTCTAAAAGTAGAAAAAAATAAAACATTAACAAGTAACAAAGATTGAAGAACAAGAAAACGTGTCGTATGACTGTAATAAAACGGAAGCTATCAAGGCGGAATTACGGGCATGGTGTTATTCTTTATTTAATATTTATAGAATAAAAGGAAGGGTGAGGCATTTGATGAGAGTTGTAAGGAGTCTGAATAAAACGGAAGCTATCAACGCGGGATTACGGACACGCGTTTAATTCCCAACATACTTGTTTTGTCACGTACATTTCGTAAGAAACTTTTCGTGCACTAAACCTTCACCTCCAATCATTTCATGGTCAAATCACACACTATAAAGTTTAAACTTATCGTGTGTTGCAGTTTGGAAAAATGGCCGAATAGAGATCTGAATAACAAACTGTGGAGAACTTGTTTGTGTTATCCACCAACAATTTGTTCATTATCTGTTGTTGTCTAAAACAATATCAATTAACGTTCAGTTGTGTACACAAATTCATCACCGGTTTCTACAGCACAAGCACATACACAGGGAGAATGTTCTCGAAATTGAAGGAAAAGAAAAAATGGTTGCTGATGTTTTTCACTATCAGGATTTTGTTGGTTTGTTTGAGAACCAGATTCCAATGTCCTACTACTTCAATCCTTCCTACATTATTGAAAATTACTATATCACCCGCTATTCTCTTGCACCTGTATACATTGATTGTGGATTTTCTTGAGTCGTCGGGAAAACTTTTCCTCAGGGGAGGGTGAGTAGTATGAGTCTGAGTCCATTGTGGTTCGTGAATGTTGGAAGAACCCGACACGTCTTCTGCTGCCTCTTCGGTTGGTAAAAGACATAGGATGGCTTCTAATACAGGCTCTTTGTCAGTTGTGGTTGATTTATAGGAGGAGGTTATGAAACAAATATATGTTTATGTGAACATCCTTTTTTTGTCACGTACATGCGTTTAATTCCCAACATCCTTATTGTATCAGTATGGTTTTTTGACAAATGAAGTATTATCTGACATCATCTGTTCATCATTGTTCTTGAAGATGAAGATGGAGAGTTTGTGTAGAGATCTTTACATACAAATTTGCATCATCCTTACGGTTACAAATGAAGCGTTGGGATTCAAGGGTTTATGAGTAAAAGAATTGTGGATTTCAGTTGGGTCAGATCTCGGAAGTACTGAACAACAGAAATAACAATATACGACCCTCACCCTCACAAAGTTGTCATTTTCAAGTGTGAGATTAGCCAAACGAGGATGAAAGATACCCAAACCATCTGATCCCGTTGTTGCAAACTCCTTTAATGTGAGATTCTTCAAGTTTGCACATTTTGAGAAAATACCAATGTGTTTGTCAGCTTCGTCAACACACAAAGTGACAGAATGATGTGGATCAACAGAAATAACTGAAAATAACTCGCCATTCTCTTGCACGAACCACAATGGACTCAGACTCATACTACTAGCAGAAGAACCCGACACGTCTTCTGTGATGATTCGAAACATTCCGAATAACTAGCAGAAGAACCCGACACGTCTTCTGTGATGATTCGAAACATTCCAAATAACTAGCAGAAGTACCCGACACGTCTTCTGTGATGATTCGAAACATTCCAAATAACTAGCATAACCCGACAATCACAAGTTGTTGATCTTTGGGTGGTGATTTACTCTCGAACAAACCATGCCCACGTTGACTAATGTCAAGTCAAGTTGAGCTTCCTAATGCAATTTTCACAGTGGTACCAATGTCCTACTACTACAATCCTTCCAACGCCTGACTCATATTGTCCGTTCAAGTTGAGCTTAAGTTGTGTACCCTTCAATCTTCTTGAGTATTTTTCTAACTTTATGCTTGCATCCACCACAGTTAATATGAACTTTGAGTGAAAGAGTTTGGAAACCGGACGGAATCTACGAAGAAACTGTTGGAATTTGTGGATTTCGGTTGGTTCAGAAACTTAACAAGAGAAGCAACTAAAAAAATACAATTGATTTACTATGTCGAATAATGGCCAATAATCCGTTCATAATCGTCGACGACGTCACTAGGGTTTTTTCTCTTCCAGTTACCAGGCCTATCATCTCCGTCTACATTTGGTTTCCTCAACGAAGAACCATCAACCATTTTTCCTTTGGTTTCTGGTTGATTTTGAGGGTGAGGGTTTGGATTTGACTCAAAGTTAACACTCTGATTCAGATCCAGGAAGCAGATGTTTAGTAGTGTTTGAGAAACTAACAAGGTAATGCTAGAAGTTTTTACCATTTTTTACCATATGTATACGGGCCGTATACCGTTTATACGGC
Organism: Helianthus tuberosus; assembly: GCA_030545235.1. NCBI lineage: Eukaryota > Viridiplantae > Streptophyta > Magnoliopsida > Asterales > Asteraceae > Helianthus > Helianthus tuberosus. The sequence goes on along the minus strand of JARYGA010017297.1, from coordinate 4,344 downwards.
CGTATACTCACGGTTAAAAACAAATTTACCGATCGTATACAATGTATACGATGATTGTATACGGGCCGTATAATATTATACGGCTCGTATACTATGGGTAAAAAAATGTAAAAAAATGGTTTATTCTCTTTAATCTATTAGAACGATCCTTGTCTTGAGAACCTGATTCTGATTTAAACAATGGAATTTGTGGATCAACAGAAATAACTGAAAATAACTCGCCATTCTCTTGCACCTGTATACGTTGATCTCGTTGTTGCAAAATCCTTTAATGTGAGATTCTTCAAGTTTGCACATTTTGAGAAAATACCAATGTGTTTGTCAGCTTTGTCAACACACAAAGTGACAGAATGAAGATCCAATGTTGTTAATGTTGGAAAGATGATCGAACAGAGATCTGGAGAGTTGATGCAATTTTCCAAGCATTTTATCGTGTGTTGTAATTTTAATGAAGCAACGAAGATTGAATATGCAAACCGCATCCATCTTCTATTATGATTCGAAACATTCCGAATAAACTAGCAGAACCCGACACGTCTTCTGTGATGATTCGAAACATTCCGAATAACTAGCATAACCCGACAATCACAAGTTGTTGATCTTTGGGTGGTGATTTACTCCCGAACAAACCATGCCCACCTTGACCAGAATAGATAAGCGTATCACTCGATCCACTTACATTCGAATAACGCTAAGAATCCACAACGCTTATGGACAGAGTCTTTCCTTCAATCTTGGCAAAATCAATGCCTACTTGTTTTATTATCACGAAAGTACTGAACAACCGAGATAACAGCTCCGATATTTATCACTAACTCATCTTTAGTAGTGTTTGTTTGAGAACCTGATTCAGATACACAACGGTCTCTTTGCTTCGTCCACTAGAACTATTTGTGTATCCATTCTTTTGGTAGTTAACAACGCTAATTAGAAAAAATCTGTAAAATTAATCATATCGATTGCTATAACAGGATGGATGTGACACACATAGATAGATAAGCTGTCACAGCTGTCAAGACTGTTTATCGGGTTTCCAATGCTCACACAGGGTGATAAACAACGCTGATACACGTAACATCTAGTTATATTCAGATTTAAACAATGCCCGCCTCAACTGAGATAACGGACATCCATCAAGCTCAAAAAGAAAACTTGTGTTTCCCATAGTCACAAAAGATTGCGGTTTGTATTTCGCATAGCCACCGTTTCCGTAGTAAAAAACGGTTGCGGTTTGTATTTCGCATAGCCATCGTTTCCGTAGTAAAAAACGGTTGGGTTTGCACATTCAATCTTCAATAATTCATTAAAATACCACTAGTAGAAGAACCCGACACGTCTTCATGTAACAGAGAATGTTTTAGAAATTGAAGGAAAATGAAAAGATTTGTTGAAATCGAATTTGACAACTATGACAGCTTATTAAAAGTATCTTGTGTTGTAGTTTGGAAAGATGACCGAACAGAGATCTGAATAACAAACTGTGGAGAACTTGTTTGTGTCAGGTTCTTCTGCTAGTTACTCGGAATCGATAAATAACCAACACGAAGATCTCTGCGATCGCTAAGGTTTTCATCAACGGATTGATCGGTAACGTTACTCTACCTGTGCTCTGATTTAAGCGACATGTTCCGATCAACGTTTATCGACATTGTTAAAGGTGATGAAGAGTTTAGAAACCCTAGAATGATTGTCTTTTTACGGGAATAAAACGTGATACTTGAAAAAACGCCAATATATACGGCCCGTATATAGTTATACGGCCCGTATACATGTGGTAACATCAAAAACCCACAAAAATAAATCAATTGAGCCGTATACGTTTTACAAATCGTATACACATGTATACGACCCGTATAACTGTATACGGGCCGTATATAATAAAAACAAAAAAAACATTCCCTGCGCATTTTCCTATTAAAAAACATTCTATACGAGCCGTATAATTGTATACGGCCCGTATACAATAGGGGATGTGAAAATAAGATATAGGGTATGTGGGAATAAGGCACCCCTAAAATAATTAAAGCACAAAACCTTTAGAAATTCTCTCCCGCTCTCTCTCTCTTGTGTCCCTGCACTTCCAACGAATAACATCACCCAGCGACAACAGTCCAGTAGCCAGCGACCACCGTAATCAGCCACCATACCACCGTCGTTCGACACCAAATCTAACCAGAATCCGAACACGGGTAAGTTTCTTTGTTATTTTGATGATTTTGGTTGATATTATAGGAGAAAAAAGGCTAATAAAGTTGTTAAATAGGTTTGAAATTTTGTGTGTTTTGACGTTGTTTATGGTTGTTTAGATGATTTTTAGGGTGATTATGTTGCTTATATATTTTTAGGGTGATTACAACTTACGTTATTATTTCTAGGGCTTGAATAGTTGAAAATTAAATAGAGAAAGAATTGCTTAAGAAATTAGCTTTAGATGATGTTTTGAATAGATTTCAAAAAATGAAAACCCGCAGGGTGTCGACGTTTTAATTATGTTTGTAACAAGGTTTGACATGTTTTTTTATTATTACTAGTGGGGTGCCCGCGCGATGCGGCGGGGCGACATTTGCATTGCGGTAGTTAAAGCTAAATGAGGATTCTATTACAAAGCTAAGGGGCTGTTTGGTAGCCTCTTAATGACCATTCAGATGCTACCTCTTAATGGTTTAAAACCTCTGAATGAACAAGAGGTAACATCAAGTCTGAATGGTTAAGAGGTAACCTCTGAATGGTAAATCATCACATGTCACATTCTTCTACATTCTCATTGGTAAAATTCTTAATGGTTCCATTAAGAGGTAGTCTCTTAATGACCATTCAGAGGCTACCAAACAGCCCCTAAGTGTTTTCGACAAACGAAACACTTAATGAACTTAAACAAAGGTGCAAAACTATCTCCCGAATTCAAAACTTGTCGTATAATACGCCATAGGTTTTAAAAAGCATGCCGAGTCGCGCCTATGCACGAGGCGTCCTAAGGCGCGCCTTTTCCACAAAGCAAGGAATTTTACTTCTAAATCTAGTGTACTATGGTAATCATAGACTAAAAGGATTAACATGACTTCTGTTCTGAAAAAAAAAAGGCATATGTACCTTTGGGATACATGATCGTACATTTGTTATTACCAAAACCAAGAACTCTTTCTTTTTCTCTCATTAACTTACAATTATAAACCTAATTTTTTTCTTGAAAATCGATTATAGTAAGAGAACTGGAATCATAAAAGAAGCAATATGCCTTATATTCTACTTTCTTGCAATTTAAAAGTCAAATCCAACACTTTCATATCCATAAACATGTATTTAAATTAATTTATGTGTGTGTAAATTAAAAAAAAAAAACTAACAGGATTTAGAGACCAAATTGGCTCGGTTTAGCTCGCCTTTTAGCTCGGCTCGGCTTAGCTCGGATTATTTTAGTATTTTACTCTTAATGTACATTATTTTTATATACTTTATAATATATAGTAAGAAACCCGCGCGATGCGGCGGGGACATTAATTTACAACGCAACGACAAATCCAGCTAAAAAAATAGAGGCAAGAAACAGGGGACTTGCAATGGTGACACATGACGTCTTCCCTGGCAGAGTTCAAACGCAAAGTAAAAAGGATTGGGGAAAGAAGGTAAAAACTATTAAGCTATACAGGAGTTCAGAAGGGTTTAAAAACATGCGCAAGTAAATAAAAAAGACTATTGAACACGAAGGGGGATCAAACGCACTGTTCAAATTTAAATAACGTAACACTTAGCCACGAAGCAAATTAACAGAGTTGATTAGGAAGCGAAGACCAAATATATATGTAGACTCTGACCACCCGACTTTTATATGTAGCATAATATGTTATTTAAATTACCAACTTTTACATATAGTATGGTACGTTACTTATACCTTTAATGATATAAAAGGAAATTGCATTTAGAATGCATTCAAAAGGGTATTTGACTAACTAAAAGTCAAACATGTTATTTTACATCAGTCACAAGACTCCAAGTAAGATTTAACAAGACTCCAAATAAGATTTAACACTTTATTCTGCATTTCAAGAGTTTTAAATAAATCTTCTACATGGATGCTAAATGATTTAAAGAATAATACCCAAAACCTTCTCATAACAAGCTTAAAATTTCTACAAAAACAAATCCAGTTCTGTGCCAATTCATCCTCACCTCTTTGTTTGAAAGTGCATCAGCAGGTAGTTGTGTTGTTGCCTATATATAACTCAGATTGCAAAACCTTTATTATTAGTTTTCCTGCATAAGAACAGTTTATTGCCCTTAATGTATAGCTGCTACTCGTTCAATCCAATCTTGAATGGTATCTGGGATGTGAGGAACAACCTGAAC
>JARYGA010017296.1:0-13021 GCA_030545235.1 Helianthus tuberosus | reverse complement strand
TGGTGTCTTGGCATTATTTTACTGTCTATATAAAATAAAATATTTTTACCATTCATATCTCCACAGTCTATATGGAGGTATGTTGGCTACCTGGTCGGGGGTTAAGGGAACGGTTTGGTAAGAGTCTTGTCGTTGTTCAACGTTTAGAGATCCTGCAAGGGACCTGGGTCAAATTTAGTTGGACATCCTTCAATACTTAACGGTATTGGATGGCGGGGGTCCAAACTCTTTGATCCCCTCATAAGTTAAACTACTATTAATACTATAACCCGGCTATTTAGGACTGTATCCCTGCTGACTCAGACTACTTAGCCGAGGGTAACGTCACCTTCAAAAGAGGGGCCTACCATAATTTGCATTAATAACTTAATTTATTATCTTTCAATAATCCGACCTTTTAGGATTGTATCCTTGCTGACTCAAACTACCGGGTTGAGGGTAACGTCACCTCCAAAAGAGGGGCCTACTACAATAACTAAGATAATCTCTTAAATAAGTGCAAAAGTGCGGAAATAATCAAAGGTTACACTATACACGAGTCGGAACCAAGTGATTCATCTTGTCTACCTGTTTTTATTTTTATTTTCAGCATTTTAGTTAGTTTTTATTTTTCTTAGTTTAAAACCTTTTTCTAAACTTTTGATTTGATTAGACGTTGAGGATAAACCGGTACTAAAAGCTCTTGTGTCCTTGGACGACCTCGGTATCTTGCCAACACTATACTACGCTCACGATGGGTGCACTTGCCCATATGTGTGTTTAGTGTTAGTAAATGTCGTGTTTTATAAATTTAAAACTTGGCTAAAAAAGTGTAAAGGGGCTTAAAATAAACATTAAAACCATAACACACTTCACGCACATCAAGAATCATGGCTACGAGATTTTATAAATCATATCCAACTTGATTTGAGTTGGTTAATTATGTCGCAATACTATACTTTTCAAAATAAGGTTTTTAAATAAGTATTGCAATATGTAAAATGAGCCATGAATCTGACACTCACATAAAACCTATGTACTCGCCGGCATTTTTATGCTGACGTATTTTCACATGTGTTTCAGGAACCATAGTTGATGATATTTGATGATGATAGTGATGCATGCTCACTTAGGAACGGACCAGGCCTTAGCGACTTAATAACAATAAAAGTCTATTTGTTCATATTTTGTTTCTAATTCCAATGTAATGTAATACATTTAATTCAATAAAACGGAACTGTTTAATCCATGGTTGTGAAACAATGATTCTGTTACAACACTCCCCGACGTTTCCGCCACGTTTTATTGTTTTACGTGGTCGGGGTGTGATAGTAAATTCCAACTTTAGTAAAATCTTGTTCATAAGTCTCGTTCTTGTATCTAGAAAATACAGTGTTGTGAATTTTGTTTCGAGATAAGTGTTGTTTGGAAAATAAACTTTTCTAATATTTCTGGATGAGAGAATACAAACCAAGTTAATGGTTTGTGTTATAAATTCCTTTACTATTTAAAAATTTATTGTTTTTAAGATAAAATGTTTTAAATTAAAATTTTTAAAATAAAGAAACTTTGTGTTTGAAATTTTGAAAATTCTCATCCAAATTGTAAAAATTTGAAATTCTGAAACGCAAAGGTAGTGTTTCGAAAATGAAACAGGATCTCATAATGTCGTGAAATGAAATGAAATTCATTTCAACTGTCCCGAGTCAAACATACCACCGAAGGTAATATGATGAATTAGTATTGTGAAAGGAAATTTGTTTCGATTGTCGTGAATAGAAAACATATTACCGAGGGTAATATGAATGAGTAGCGTCACAAAGGTCATTTAGAAATCGTTCGGCATAGTCAAGATAGATAGGTTTTTATAATGATTCACGAAGACATGCTTTAGCCTATAAGTGGACACTCACCCTAAGAGTTCCCAGGTAAGAGTGACTGGTCCGATAATGCGGATTTGTACGAACACTCTAGCCTTAGACAGAAAACTCGGGGTACAAGCATCCACCCTTCCAGATTGCATGTGTTCACATTATTAAAACCCAAGATTTCGATGAAAAATGTTTGAGGAAAACATTTAAGAAATCTTTTGATACAAATCGTTTGAGATAAAACATGTTGTGAAATATTTTAACAAAAACATTTAAGAAAACATTTTGAGAAATATTTTAATGAAAACGTTTTGAGAAAACATTTTGAGGAATACCTTAAGGCATAAAGCCTAAGGGTTTTATGATAAATCATCTAAGACTAGATGATTTGTGTCACACCCTAAAAACGTCGCAGCGGAATATAAAACGTAGTGTTGACGGAAGCTGGTGCCCGTTTTTATCTTGATGTTTGATGCATTATAGTGTTGGACAATTTTATCTTATTTAAAACCTAAGTTTTAAAGATTTTGTTTTTAAACATGACACAACCAGGACATAGTTAAGTTGTTTTGATCCTCACGAATCTTATTACATTTGTCCCAGAAAGTTTTTAAAGTCAGTCCAACATTTTAAGTAACAAAACATGCATCAACAACCACAAGATATGCCATAATTCCCGAAGCTAAACTCAAGTACCTGTAGAACACGTTAAAATCAAGTGTCAACACAAAGGTGGGTGAGTTCACATATTCACTTACAAACAATTTTATTCCAAGGAAAACTTTCTGTTTAGGTGTTTATTTGAAAACATCCATATAATTTTGAAAGTCCGTTTTACTTCCTTAATAAAATCCATTGGCCTTCCGTCGCAGTTTCATGAACCCGACAATATTGTTACTACCCAGGTTTTGCATATTAAATTATTGCGTCAATTTTCAGACTCGTATGTTAGCTAGACGATACGAACTATATATTAACCATGCAGGGATAATCAATGCTAGACTATAAACAGAATATCAATTCGTCGTTTGACTTGACACGGGGCGACCAGTCACAATTGGGTTGTCAACCCGATAGATCTACCAACAATTCCTCGCGTACATTACTTAAATGATTAAACGACATCATGGGCGCAGGGTTCTCTCAAAGAACAATATGATGTCTGCCTCACGTACAATATATATATCTTACTAATATGACAATTTAATACACGATGTTGTACCAATCCCCTGAAATCCCCGACGAAATGTAAGCCTAGGCTGATACTTACTCTCTTGAGACCAAGCAATATTCGTACCAACTACACGGTCGTTTTCCCCCAAACACCGTACATAATCCCGTTTCCACCCGAAACATATTTATTCTCCAAAACCATTTCATCCCGAAATATATATATAATTTCCCAAAAATCCATATATTTTCAATGAAAATATATAATTTATATCAAAAGGTATGTTTTATTTCAAAAACATTATTAAACCCCTTTTAGGCGTGTTCTACCCCCAAAATATATACAAAACAGTAAAAAGAGGGGTTTAGTAACACACACCTGTGGGTGCGTATTTTAAATAGCGCAATCCCACAGTTTGATTTCTACACGTCTTTCAAGATTCATGTGGGTTTTTTACAAGATTTTGATGTTATGGAGCTTGTTTCACCTTGAAAACACATTTGGATCTTCAAAATAACTTGGAAACACCATGGATTTAAGTTGATTCTTACAAGAATCATCAAAATTTTCGAAAACATGAAGGTATGAAGGGGATACTCGGCTGAATTCTTTAGAGAGAGAAAGTGTTGTGTGATTTTTTTGAAATGTTGTCTTGATTCATGTAGGTTTATGGAAGATATTGAAGTGTAATCATCTCTACATTCCCAAGACCCACCAAGTGTTGGAGAGAGAAGAGAGAAGGCATGCATGGCTGCCAACTCACCTCTCTTGTCCCACCTTACTCACATATATATATATATATATATATATATATATATAGGGAGGAGATCATGCGAGAACCAATGTGAACATAACCTAAAATAGCTAAAAAAAACCTAAAAAACCCTAACCCCCTCCCCCCCCCCCCCCCCAAAAAAAAAAAAACCTAAACCCCCCACCCACCCCCCCCCCCCCCCAAAAGAAAACCTAACCCCCCACCCCCAAGCTAAATGCTAAAAACTAAAACCCCCCAAAAAACCTAAAAAAAACCTAAACCCCCCCCCCCCCCCAAGCTAAAATGCTAAAAACTAAACCCCAAAAAAAACCCTAAAAAATCAAAAAAAAAATCTAATTTTTTTTTATTTTAATATTTTTATGCTCAAATCGCTACTTTTAGTAGCCAAATTTTTTTTTTTTAAATTTAAAAACAAAATTTATTATTATTTTTTTTTTGCTTCGAAAAGTAGCGATTTTTATATAAAAAATATTAAAAAAAAAATTGTGTGATTTTTAGCTATTTTTAGGCATTTTTGGTTGTGTTCACATTGGTTCTCGCGGTTCTCGCAATAAGAGGTGGTTCTCGCATGATCTTCACCCCATATATATATATACATGCAATCTAGACCAAAAACTGGTATTTTACTGGATACCGGGTATTTTATCTAGCGTTTTAACCCGTTTTAGGGCATTTTAAATTATTTTTAATACTCTATAAAAATAAACTTACCAAAATATTATTGAACAGTATTTTGTTTGCCTGGACTGGCTACGTTGTCGGTATTTGGCAGTATGCGCGCTGTGCTGCGCGGGAGGCACTTAAAATCGCAAAAATAGGAATTTAAGCGTTTTTATTTCTTTTTATTATTCTATAAAAATAAACTTATCAAATTATTACTAAAATGATTATCAGTTGCCTTGACAGGTCGTGTTGACAATATTTTGTCGGTACACGCGCTGCATCGCGCGGTACGCGCTTAAACTCGAAGAATAGAGTTTCTTAGCGTTTTAATTTATTTTTCCTCACGAATAGGATTAAAATTATTATTCTAATCCTAACAAACTATTTTTCGGATTTTAACACTGATCGGGTGGTCACCGACGTTCGTTTCGCATTTTATCCGTTACGCGATAAGCGTTTATCTTATCATTGCCAACATAATTTTTACCAAGGTTTAAATTTACCAACTCATTAAATTTCACAAACAAACATCATAACCAGTCAAATACAGCCCTGTTACCTATTCACAATACGTGTTACAAGTGTACGGTACAGTCTGAAAAGCCGGGTGTCACAATTTGTAATTCATAGTGTAGTTGTGGCATGAATAAGGATGAGGATTTAGGAAGGAGTTCCTACGTCTACTCATGTTTGGGTCCTAGGAAGGTTATAGACTAGGTTTAAGGCATGCTAATAACCTAATTCCCTATAACCAGTGCTCTGATACCAATCTGTAACACCCCAATTGCGTAATACAACAACAACACGCGGCGGAAATATCAGGGAGTCACATTACAAATTGCTCACAACTACTGGTACTAAATTGTTTCAATATTATTAACATCGTTTTACAAACAAAGAGTACATGTAATTGTCTTTTGATTTAGAAGTCTAAGGCCCGAATGTAATCCTATGCGTTGCATGCTTGAATAGTTGTAAACCTGAAACATATGTGAAAAATAGTCAGCATAAAAATGCCGGCGAGTACTTAGGTTTTGTTAGCCAAATAAATGGAAAAACATTTGATATTGCAATACTTTGACAACTACAAGAGTTGTTAATTGAAAATAAATCTTGAAGCCATATAATGGCAAATTTTAGTTTTGCAATACATAATCTTGATTGTGAAAACTCGTGGTAAATAGTTTTGTATATGGCAATATGATTATTACTAAGTCATTTTTATGCCTTTTGAAATTGTACATCGTAATATCGTTTAAATCGTCGTAAAACTCGTTAACGAGTTATTAGAAATTCAATCAAGGATTAATAATAACTGTTTTGAAATAAATCAAAACTTGTGTGAGCATTATATAAATCAAGTCAATGATTCATAATAATACTTTAGATATCCCTCTAAGAATCTAACATATAAAGATATTGGAGATTCTACAAGGATTTGGATAATCAAACATTGAATCAATCGTACACAAAATCCTAAAGTGATTTGGATAACGCTACAAGAGTTATAAAATAAGAACACTTATATATAGGAAGTACCAGCGGTGTATCCACCATGTTCTAATTTTATTACACCCGTTTCGTTATCTAAATAACAACTACCACATAAACACATAATCGTCAACTTGTCAACAACTTGTAAACATGCATTAAAGTACACAATGAATCCAAATAAAGGCTCCAATATTAGCACTTTAAACGTCCCATGTATGTTTAGCTATGAAGATAGATAAATATTACAGGGGTCCGGTTCTCGTCGCATCGTATAGTCAAACACGCATTAAAGTACACAATGAATTCAAACAAGGTCTCCAATATTAGCACTTTAAACATCCTACAAGTATCAATCTATAAGGATAAATTGATGCTAAAAGGATTCGGTCTCAATCACATTGAATCATTGTATCACAACATTCTAAATCCTAATGGTGATTCGGGATAACGCCACGAAGGGTAATACAATAAGCACACTTATATATAGGAAGTACCAGCGGCGTATCCACCATGTGCTTTTTGTATTATCTAGTTTCGTTATTTAAATCACCAACAATCTACACATAAACCATAACCATCGTGTCATAAAGTACTTCTTAAAAATCTCACTATGAAGATAGGAAGATCTAAGACTATACTTCAAATATCCTATAAGAATCTAACTATGAAGATAGGTAGATCTTTTAAGGATTTGGATAAACATCGTATTTGCATAATCGGAATAATACACATAAAAGTACTTAGTAAACACATATATGCCATCCATTTGGAAAATAAATCGGTTACACATATGAATCACCCCAAAACATTTGAAAATGATAAAAGAGGGGAACTATGTACTCACATTGAATGCAAAGTATCCTAGATCTAACTTAACAAAGCTCGGGCAAACTAAGGAAAATCAAATGGTACCTAGTAATCAGATCGCTAGTTAATAAATCAACACCTAAATTGGAAGATCGGGTAGAATGAGGTCTCGTAAACCAAATGAGTATTGGAACTCATGTGATATGGTTTAACAAAGCCTACATTCTAAATCGGAACATATCCTAAGTGCTTACAACCCTTTACGACCCATTAAGGTAACTTATGCTACTTTAACGCGTCGTTCGCGCAAATGCGCGTTCGAGACGCCTAACTAGTCCTATGACAAGTATTATATGCCCTAACATGTTTAAATAAGTTGCATAATAAGTTTAAGTGACAAAAATTAAGTTACGTATGCTTAAAATCCAATTATGCATGAAAAGGGCATTTTGGTCATTTTCCTAAGGCATTTAAACTACCTATCATACAACTAATCAAACTAAGTGATCATAAGGTAAAACCTCGGAAGGTGATTCCCTATACAACTATGGTCACAAAATATGCTTGGTCGGATCCTAACGATCGACCAAACGGGTCGGGTTCGAAAGTCTAAGCGGTTGTCAAGAACGCTTGACTTACGACCCTATACGAGCACTAGACTAAAAGTGATGAGTTAAACATGTTAAAACATGTTTAACTAAGTTAGAAAACTAGTTTGATATCAAAACAAAGTGTTTTGATACCTGAAAATAGCTTCATCGCAAAATACACATAAATACGTATTTTGACCGAAACTTTGACTCGTCACTTTGACTCATCGACGTGGTAATCAGTAGATATAGTCACACGGGACTATAACCATCGTGATTACGCTCACGTTGCAAAGTTCGAACGAACTTTGTGTTGACCAAATCGTGGTCAAAGAAGAAAGTCAAACACTGTTTGACTTTCATGCTTGAAAAGCATAAACAAGCATGAAAGAAGCTTACAAAAGGTCCAAGCAAGGAAGAATTGATCTAAAATACTCAGTGTTTTGGTCAAAAATTACCGAAGCAATTAAGTGATCAAATTAGTTAAGTGAGGTAGTGTGCTAAGAATGTGTATCGAATATATATAAATTCAATTGTTTGTAAAAACAGTTTTCAGGATACGGCTCAGGATTTGGAGTTGTATCTACAATCAAACAATGAGCAAAAATGTAAAGGTTAACACGGGATGTACGAGGAAATCCCTTGATCAATCTAGATCGCCGGCATAAAACCTCGGGAGCTGACAATCGCAGCTGCCTTGTTCTTCTTATTACTTCAAATAGCAGCATACAGTGCAGGATATGATGCGGATCAACTAAGTGTTACAATGCGATTTGAATACAAGTGTAAGTGCATTGTGAGTGTTTGCAGCTAGAGAGCAAGAGTGTTTTTGAGATTGTGTGTGTTCTTATCTAATCCGATCAATCCTATTTATAGTAAAACAAAACTAACTAACTAGCCTACAAATCCAGGATATAACGAATATTCCCTTTGTGAACGTTGTAGTCCACGTCTTCCGGCTTCAACATTCATATTCCAACATATTTGCCCGAGTCTTTGGGAGAAGAAGTCCATTTGAACGTTATAGACATGCACCATTAACCTGCACGTGAATTAATTAGCCACTACTAGGATACTATATCAGGATGTTACCAATATCACATGTGTCTGCCATCAAGAAGATCACCCACGAGGCCCAAGCCAAGTCTGATGCTGCCTAGGTTCAACACGAGCAGGATATGGCTTCATGAGGCTAAGGCCTTGGGCTTCGAATGCCCTTCATGTAACGTTGAGGCTTGGGAGATGAGGTTGAAAGAACTTGGTGGTAACCCTGTGGAGCCTCCTGTGAAGTCCGCCGCGGAGGAGCCTGCTAAGGTGGTCGAGAAGGTGGATAATGTTGATGCTACAAAGGATACTGGTGGCGATGCTGGAAAGGATGCTGCTGATGAAGCCTTCGTAGAAGAGGGTGCTGCCCCTTGAAAGCAGCAAAATGGGCGATGATGGATGTTAATGCCGAGGCCGGAGCCCATTTTTTTAAATTTGATGGTTGTACTTGTTCGAACAATTTCATTTCTTGTCCTTTAAACAATTTACTTTCCTACACTTAAAACAATATGATGGCCAAAGGTGGATGGGTCCTGTGTTTCAGGATGAAGCCCTTGGTCATCAATTAGTATGGTTTGTTTTGAACGATATAACAGTTGGAGGTGGATGGGTCTCGGTTTGAGATGAAACCTTCAATTGTTAAGTAAATATGGTTAGAAACTAATTGTGCTTTTGGTGGATGGATCTCGGTTTGAGATGAAACCAAAAGCACAACTTTTGCAATGTTAATAATATAACCTTCTTTTGGCCTTATTTATTGTTGTTCAATTTTATCTTTACAAAGCTTGTTTCGATAACAGTTGTTTGATACGAATACAGTTTTAATTTTTAATCCAAGTATCATGTCCCAAACATTCCAACCAAATATACTGAAGCATATTTTGAAAACTTATTTGGAGAATATATCCTGAGAACATATCCTAATCAGGATATTCATAAATGTTATAATCATAGTTTCAAAAATTTAAACGATTTAGATAAGGTTTTTAAAGGAAAGATCATACCATAGGTAGGGTGCAACCCTATTCTCAAACTTCAATCCTTTTGCAATCTTTCCAACGAAGATGTCCCCAGTCTGGGACACTTAGCGTATTGGGTCCAAGCTTGATCCTTTGAGCTTTGCACAATTGCCTCAGTAGGAATGTCCCCTGTGCATTATGTCTTTGAACACTTAGAAATTTTCTGGACATCAGTTGCAACCGTTCGTATAATTTTTGCATTACAGGGGATAAACCCTAATATATCCTGGAGATAAATCCTTAGTGTTCTGGGAATAAACCCATAGGTATTCTGGGGAAAATCCCAAGTTTTCATGCGCTATAGGCGGGAGTGTTTAAACTCCAAGGCATAGAAAGGTGAAAACCTTTAAACCTTAGAGAGTATGAAAATACCATTTTCGCGAGAGAGGGTGATCAATCCTCATATACCTTTAGGATCCAGGATATAGTCAACAATAACGAAATTGTCAGCCACTTTTACATGGACTGGTCCCGCTATCTTGAACTATCCCTAGATAACTTGCGCTCCATACGGGGTGTTTAAACCCAATTTGAGAGAAAGGTGAATACCTTTAAACCTGTGAAGGGATCAGGATCCCTTAAACGTGAGAGAGGGGGCCAATCCTATAATCTTTCGAATTATCCTGAGTGTATATCCTGGAGTTATTTCCCGAAGCATATTCTGCAAAACAACCTCAAACTAAGGTGGGTGTTAGCTTGGCTAACACCCCTCTGATGCTTAAGTCAGTATTGGGTTCAAAAGAATAAATAATATCAAATATATTAAAAGAGATAGAATTCACACCATCCTGAGTTAGAAATTAAATTCTAAACTCACTTGAAATAGAGCTTTAGGTGTATAGCATTCAAGGATCTTGGTAGCATATCCCCTCCATATTCTTAAGCCGATATGCTCCTTTTCCGGCTTCCGATTCAATTTCATAGGGTCCTTCCCACTTTGGAGCTAATTTTCCATCAGCAGGATTGGTAGTGTTTTGAAAAGCCTTTCTTAATACCCAATCTCCAACTCGAAACCTTCTAGTCCTTATATTCTTGTTATATGCTCTGGATATCCTCTGTTGATATGCTGCCATCCTTAGCTTTGCCGCATCTCTTATTTCATCCACAGTGTCCAATTCCTGGCACAGAGCTTCAGGTCTTCTCAGGATCCTTGAGACTGGATCTTGCTGTAGGTATCACCAGCTCTGCCGGGATTACTGCCTCTGCTCCAAATACTAAGGAAAACGGGGTTTGCCCAGTTGCACTTTTCACTGTTGTCCTATCGGCCCATAAAACAAAGGGTAATTCTTCTGCCCATCTTCCTTTCTTAGCTCCAAGTCTTTTCTTCAAATTGTTGACAATTATCTTGTTCGAGGATTTTGCTTGTCCATTTGGTTGAGGATGCACTGGTGTGGATGTAATCATTTTAATTCCCCAACTCTTGCAAAAGTCAGTAGTCCTCTTACTTATAAACTGAGAACCATTGTCACAAATTATCTCAGCTGGCACTCCAAACCTAGTCAGGATATTCCTTTTTATGAAGGATACTACTTCTTGGTCTCTAACTTGAACAAACTCTTCAGCTTCAACCCATTTAGAGAAATAACCAGTCATTGCCAACATAAAGACTTTTCTTCCTGGAGCCTTTGGCAATTTTCCCACTATATCCATTCCCCACTTCATGAATGGCCAAGGGGAAGTAATAGGATATAGTGGTTCAGCAGGCTGGTGTAATATATTACTGTGCCTTTAACATGCATCACATCTTCGAGCATATTTTGCTGCATCTTTCCTCATCGTCGGCCAATAGTACCCTATTCTTAATACCTTTGAGAATAATGATATGCCCCCAGTATGGTTACCACAATCCCCTTCGTGTATATCCTGAAGCGCTTCTCTGGTTTCGGGATCCTCCAAGCACCTCAGATATGGTCCTGCAAGAGATTTCTTATACAAAACATCATTTATAATAGTGAATCGTGATACCTTCATTATAAAGGCCTTAGGGTTCTCATCCTTTGGGATGTATCCTTCCTTGAAATATCTCATGATTGGAGCCGTCCAGGACTTAGGATCCTGCTCGGGATACTCATCATCAGGATCTTGGATACTTACTACTTCCTTATCTTGAGATTTGAGAAGATCCATCACAGGATACAGGATATGTAGTATTGGTATCTAGGTTCCCTCCGGTATCCTGACTAATGATACTAGCTTTGCCAAGGCATCTGCTGTTCAAGTGTAAAAACATCGAAATATCCTGCTAATTTTTTGAGAATTTCGAGATACTCGATCAACTTCTCACCTTTAACTGCATAGGTCCCATTAAATTATTAGTAATTAACAAGGAATCAACAAATACTTGTAAATTTTTAACGTTCATATTCCTGGCTAACTCTAATCCTGCAATCAAAGCTTCATATTCTGCTTCATTATTAGTGGCAGGAAATTCGCACCTAATAGCCTTGGGTATTATGTCCTCATGTGGTGATTTTAGTAGTATACCCAATCCTACACCTCTTACGTTAGATGCACCGTCAGTATATAATGTCCAGGATTCTAGATTTTCTCCTAGCTGTTGCACTTCTAGGTCTACTTCATTTTGAATATCACTACTGAAATCAGCCACAAAGTCAGCTAGAGCCTGAGACTTTATGACATTTCTAGGTTCATATACTAGATCATAGGCACTTAATTTTACTGACCACTTAGCCATCCTGTCTGACATCTCAGGTTTCCTAAGGATGTTTTTAACATGATAATTAGTTTTAACATGAATCCTATGTGTCTCAAAATAGTGTCTAAGCTTTGTTGATGCCATAACTAAGGCCAATATCAATTTTTCTAAATGGGAATATCTAGTTTCAACATCTAATAAACTTTTGCTAACATAATAGACGGGATATTGCTGACCTTCGTGATCCTTTACCAGGACAGCACTTACCGCATTCCCTGATACTGCAAGACACAAGGATAATGGTTCACCATTCTCGGGCTTCATCAATAGAGGTGAAGTTGAGAGATATTGCTTTAATTCCTGCAGGGCTGCTTCATGCTTCTTTCCCCATTCGAATTTCTTATTCTTCTTCAGGATATCGTAGAATTCCTTGCATTTTTCCGAGGATCTTGAGATAAATCTGTTTAATGCTGCTACTCGTCCCGTCAGTCTTTGTACATCTTTCATGTTGGAAGGAGACTTGATATCCAAGATGGCTTTGATCTATTCTGGGCTTGCTTCTATCCCTCTTTTAGTCACCATATATCCTAAAAACTTTCCTGCCCCCACTCCAAAATGGCATTTAGCAGGATTTAGCTTCATGTTGTATTGGTCTAGGATGTCGAACGCTTCTTCAATATCCCGGAGATGATCCTCAGCCTTCTTTGATTTTAGCACCATATCATCGATGTATAGCTCCATGGTGTCCCCCAGCTTGTCTTTGAACATCATGTTCACCAATCTTTGGTATGTTGCACCTGCATTTTTTAAACCAAAAGGCATAGTAGTATAACAATAAATACCTGTCGGTGTCATGAAAGCAGTATCCTCCTGATCTGACGGTTCCATTTGATCTGCTGGAATCCTGAGGAGGCATCCATGAAGGTTAACATCTCATGTCCGGCAGTAGCAT
>JARYGA010017295.1:0-27934 GCA_030545235.1 Helianthus tuberosus | reverse complement strand
GAAAATTGATTTAAGTGCACATGGCACAAATCTTTTATAACTTGGGACAATTATTTAAATATAATTTTGTATACAGATTTACATGTTTATCTTACAATTGGGGCCGGTTGGAAGCCGGTCTTGATTAACCGACTCACCACTTATAGAACCCACACAGGAATTATCCCCAACATGTGGGTTTATATTTTAGCATTTGCATCTGTCAGATGTATGCCTACACCCCGTGCATAGGTCGTGGCCATTTTCAAATGAAATGAGCCGAGGATATCCAGGACACGGTCGAATTAACCCCCAATGCTTATGTTATCAAACAAGACAAATTAAAACGGGTTATGCAAATTTATTAATCACAATCCGATTAAATGATTTCATACCCGACCAAGTGGTATTATTATAATACCATATCCCAAGCCCGTATAAGGGAAAATAAGTTAAAAGTATTTACCTGAGCTCAAAGGTGAAAGTAACTCAGTCGTAAATCCTAAAGCTGTACGATGATACCTTCTACTGGATGCTACTTAATCTTTATAGAAGGTTTAATAACCTATTAGGGTGCTAACTGGCCTTTAGTTAAGTCAAGGACTTAGACCGGCTAGCTAGAAAGGAACTTTACGGTTCTAAACGCTAGATTAAGCGGAGACCGGAATAGAATGTGTTTTAGACCCGACAAGCTTGGATACTTGTATAATGTGGGTAAACTAATCACATTCTGGAATTTGAGGATTTAATGATAAGGTTAAACCCGTTTCGGCTGTTATACGTAAACTAGTCACATAAACCGATCCGAACGCGTAAACGCGTAACGGGTAACCAAATGAATTATATACAGGTCTTAATTGTTATTATGCTTAAAATATTTTAATACATCAGTAGGATGTTAACATATATGCCCAAAAAGTAATTTAAACCAATTTAAGTCCCGAAAGGGCATTTTGGTAATTTTAATACTTACAAAAGAGATTTTATAATAAACTGAAGTTCTGGTCTTTTGAAATCAGTAAAAATATTTACTTTAATAAGTTATATCAGTAGGGTATTGCCTGTATGTGAAATTTATCATTTATAATCAATTTATGCACCGAAGGGGCATTTTGGTAATTTCACATAAGCTTTAAATGTCAACTTTGGAAATATGAGTTTAAAACTTTTGCTTACTGTTAAAATGTAGAAATTTACTAAAAACATCAGTAGGTATCAAGTCTTATATGTTAAAAATAGTTTTAACCCATAATATGCGCTTAAAACGCGTAAAAGTCGGTTTTAAGCGATTTTCGGGTCATAATAGGAAATCTGAGTTTTTGATCAGTTTATAAAGTTCAACATATTTTATTTATCATATAGAATCAGTAGCAAAAAGTTTGGTATCAAAATATTATGTAAAACTCATTTTATTCATGAAAAGTGTATAACCGACAATTACCGAATTAAAGCTAGAACCCTATGATATGGTCAGTTTAAAAATAATTAAAAATCTTCAAAAATCCAAATATATTATATTATATCAGTGGGTAAAAAGTTTGGTTTCAAAATTTTGCTTTATATAGGCTTTATGCTAATTACGTCCTTTAATTAATAAAAAGCTTTCTAATTCCGCTATTGAGCATAACTCCTAATCTAGACCTCAAACTGATGTCAAATTTTTAGGACAAGTTTATAAATCAGTAACAAAGGTTTTTGTCCTCTAACATTTCTAAAAATCTCATTTTTTATGTCAAAAGGGCATTTATAAGCATATTAACGATCAAGAGCATATAATTCAAACCACTAAAAACATGCACTATAACTCCAGAGGGTTATACTACTGAGTAATGTGGTCCTAATGGAAGCTTAAAACATGGGAGAATTATGCTTGAACGGGTCAAAACTGAAAGTCAAAGCAAAAGTTAAGCTTTTGCGGCTTTCGGTTATAATTTGACCTTAGACTGATAATTGTCGGGTTAGGACTGATAAAACATGTTCTAATATTAATTACTAAGTCATTAGAATATTAAAATATAATTTAGAACCTCTGGTTTATTAATTTTATTCATTTTTAAACTTTCTGTCTAGTTTAACTTTTTGTCAAACTAGTTTGACTTGACAATCAACTAGTCAAACGAAATAATTAGGAGGTGCCCTTTTAAGGGTTAACCACCTACATTAATATGGTTCCATAACCACTTTCTTTTTTATCAGTGGCTGGACCAAATGTGATTAAATCGAAAGTCAAAGCTAAATTACGTTAAGTTTGACTTTTCGGTTATTAAGCTAATTAAGACGACTGAACAGGGGTTAAGACTCTTACTAATGGTCCTTGCTATCTTTTCTACACTTGTAATTCTTCTCTTAATGCTTGCTAACTCCAGAGATGTCCAGAATACAAGTTTGAAGTGTGGAGTGTGAAGATAAGAGAAAGTGCAAATGAATTTGCTGAAATTATGGCCCTATTTATAGTGAATTCAGGTTGCTTAAGATGATTACAGGTGTTAGGGCATGAAATCAGGCATCTACAGGTGTCTTGGTGGTTTGTAAAAACCATTAACAAGCCATAGAATCGATCAAAACTTGTTTGGGGCTCAAGGAATGGAAGTAACCTGCACCTGGCAACAACCTGCTGTCGAAACAGGGCCGTCACGCTGCGCGACGGCTGAGGGGTCACATGGTCACGTGGCGCGACCACCTATGATATCAGCCAAACAAGTTTCGTTTTTTACACATTCAGTCCCTGCACCTTTTTAAGCCTCATATCTTTCATATTTAACACCTTTGGCCCTTGAAGTTAGTTTGTAGAGGTTTTTGGGAGTATAACCAAACTCCGTTAGGCCCGGTTTCGTTAATTAACCACCGAAAACATGAGTTTCGCCTTGTTGACACTTTAAACCCTAATTCTTGGGAATTCGCATAATCAACGTATAACGATCTCGAAACCTCATGAAATTTATACCACTTATTCTTGAGAGTATATTTGAATATTTCGAAGCCTCGGGTTCGTTAAAAGGTCACTCAGAGTTCAGAAATAAGATGTTGACACGTTTAACCCTCGTAGTTTTATAATCTTCCGATTATTTTCACAAACGGCTTCTTATATCCAATCAATCTCTCGTTTAAGAATATATTCATCATGTGTGGTCATTCAGAGGCTCAAGTTTGGCATATTGACACTTTTAGTCCCTCCAGACACATAATTTCACTGTTTGACAACTTTAGTCCTTCAAACTCAATCTTTCACATTTTTAGAGTTTGGGACACGTGTCTTTACATAATTGGACACGTTTTTACGTGGTGTTACAAGAACCCTAGATTAATAGTAATTTAACCTATTTTGACTACTACAATTCATCCCTTAACTTTAACCATCCTTATTAAAAAGCCATTTTGGGCCATTTTAAAGGTTAATGTCGATATGTTATGTTATTTTAGAAGTCACATTTGCGCTTTTTACAAAATTTCAAACTAACATACTCTTATTTAATATTTATTATTATTATTCTTATTGTTATTATTATTGTTATTAATATTGTTATTATTATTGTTATTATTATTATTATTATTATTGTTGTTGTTGTTGTTGTTGTTGTTATTGTTATTATTATTGTTATTGTTGTTATTGTTGTTGTTGTTATTATTATTATTATTATTATTATTAGGAAAATTGGTATTTAATAAACCAACCTTTAACCAGTTGGTAAATAATAATCCAACCTACAGAATTGGTATATAATAATCCTACCTATCAACATGTTGGTACTCAATGAACTTCTGTTAATTTTTTTTAACTGAAGTTAGTTTTTAAGTTTTATTTATTACACAAACAGTCCCTGTAGTTATAAAAAAATCATAAAAATTCTAAAAAATCATAAAAATTCTAAAAAATCATAAAAATTCTAAAAAAAATTATAAAAAATAAAAAAAATCAAAAAAATTATAAAAAATCAAAACAATTATAAAAAAAATCAAAAAAATTCTAAAAAATCAAAAAAATCATAAAAATTCTAAAAAATAAAAAAAATCGATTTGTAAAATTAACGTGTTTCGCTTTACGGAAATTTTACGAAAAACGGACTGAGTTTCCTTTGTTTTTGGACGACCCGACAACACAAGTTGTCGATATAATATTCAAAACGCAACAATCAATGAAGCAAAATATCTATACGATTTATAACAATCAATGAAGCAAAATATCCAACTGACCTGGAACCGAGACGACTACGTGACCAAACTGACCCGACTAGGACCTGGATTTGAACCAAGCCTGACTAGACCCGAAACCAAGTAAACCCAAATCAAATTTGTAACAAACCGGACCTGAATCGAAGCTAACCAGAACCGCACCATTATCACTGCCGACGAGTTGTGGAGGAGCGGAGGAGATGATGGCGTCTGTGGAGGAAAAATATGGTGTCTTTGTGCTGGTTCGGCTGAGGAGGAGAAGAGGAGGGCGGTGGCGATCTGGAGTTTCGATTGTGGAGGCGGGCGGCGGCGATGTGGTGGTTCAGATGTGGAGGAGGGCGGCGTGTGGAGGAGAGGGGATGAGCAGAGAGGAGAAGAAGATGGGGCTGTGGTAGAAGAAGATGAAGCTGTGTTGATTAGGGCACAAGGGTATCCTTGTCTCAAGTTTCATTCAGACATGTATAACAGTTTTGGTGAACCAAACGCTATAACAGCCCCTAAAAGTCTTTTAGAATTTTTATGATTTTTTTTTTATTTTTTAGAATTTTTATGTTTTTTTTTAGATTTTTTTTTATTTTTTAGAGTTTTATGATTTTTTAGATTTTTTTTATTTTTTAGAATTTTTATGATTTTTTAGAATTTTTTTGATTTTTTAGAATTTTTTTGATTTTTTTAGGATTTTTATGATTCTTTTATAACTACATGGACTGTTTGTGTAATAAATAAAACTTAAAACTAGTAACTTATAACTACAGGGACTGTTTGTGTAATAAATAAAACTAAAAAAACTAACTTCAGTTAAAAAAAAATTAACAGAAATTCATTGAGTACCAACATGTTGATAGGTAGGATTATTATATACCAATTCTGTAGGTTGGATTATTATTTACCAACTCGTTAAAGGTTGGTTTATTAAATACCAATTTTCCTTATTATTATTATTATTATTATTCTATTCTACATATTAAAGAAAACTTACCATGAATAGTGTTTTGTAATTTATTATTATTATATTAATTAATTTATAAACATCTCATACGTGATGAATATTTAGGGGTTGTTTTGCAACTTCTGAATGGTTATGTGCTAAACCAGTAAGATGTCTGAATCATTAAGTGTTGACCAGTAAGAAGTCTGAACCATTAAGAACCAGTATAATGTTTAACCGTACAGAGACAAATGTCTGACCAATTCAGATTAGAGATCTTAACCATTCAGACTTAGTATAATGCTTAATCATTCAGAGGCAAATGTCTGAACCATTCAGACATCAGCTCGCGAAACAAACAATTTGAACCATTAAGTGCTAAACCAGTAAGAGGTCTGAACCATTAAAAGCCTAATTATAAGGTAAACAAACAGCCCCTTAGTATATTAAATTAAATTAATTCTTGATTTTTTTTATATTGATAAATAGTTGTTTTTTTATCAACTTTTGTTCTTTTAAGTTTTTTCATAAAAGTTGAAATAGTAGTTGTATTTAAACCTTTTTTTTCATGACTTTCTAATATAAATTTTTTTCCTTTTTTTTTTTGAAAACGGTTTTGTATTCAAATAAAATATTTCCTTGTTATAGTTATTGTGATGAAGTGAACCAATTATGAACCAACATCGGTACATGTATGTGTATTATCGGAATCGGTACCAGCATTTGGCTTTATGATTTTCGATTTATGTAAAACATGCGACGATATCCTTTTGGTCATTCCACGACTTCATTTTTTTTGTTTTTCTCTTTCGTTTGGTATAACGAGTGACTATACCGTACCAAGTCGAGCCGATACCAATTGAATTCGAGCTACAATTTTTTTTTGTTATTGTATTAAGTTATGAACATTTATTGATATTATTTTATTAATATTGATAAACGATTGTATTTTTTATCAACTTATATTTTTTAAGCTTTTCAAAAAAAAGTTGAATAAGTCCTATTCAACTATTTTTTTTCTCGACATTCTGGTATAAGTTTTTTTTTTTATTTTTTTAAAAACGGTGTTGTATTCAAATAGAATATTTCTTTGGTATACATAGGTATTGTGATGAAGCGAACCGATTATGACCCAACAACATCGGTACATGTATGTCTATTATCAAAATAGGAACCAGTGTTTGGTTTTATGGTTTTCGATTTATGTAAAAGATGTGATGATACCCGTATGGTCATCCCATGACATTATTTTTTGGGTTTTCTCTTTAGCTTGGTATAACGAGTGACGGTATCGTACAAATTCGAGCCGATACAAACTGAATTCCTGCCGCATAGCGCCGGGGAATTCCACTCTTTTAAAAGCAAATCCAATTCTACCGAAAATAAAACTTTGGTTCCTTGACGTCGAGAAATTGTTGTGCACGACCCTCTACACTCTGTTCAAAAAACTAACATCTACAGGAGCAAGAGAACCAAAGGTATCAAAGACAAAGGAAATGAAAACTTAAAACCCGGTAGCTCCTTACAATGAACCGCATGCTCCCCACATTTATCTAAACAAATCTTGCTACAAATTGGGCAAGAATGATCGACTGGAAACAAAGGGATAATAACCACCACTCAATATTCTCTCTCATATTTTTGTAATCACCTCACTCCTTATTAAGATGATAACGACCACCACTCAATATTCTCACTAAAGATGATGGTTATCACCCATACAAAGTGTCCTTATTCTTAGTAGAGCCACATCCCTCAAACCGACGTAAATGTGTGATTATAGATTTAACAACGAGCCTCGAAAACAAATTTTCTATAGATGGTCTTTGACCTCTCTTTGTAATATGAAATATGCTTTTTAAAGAGTTCACTTAGAAATGACTTGAAAGCCCAGAGTTTAATTGTGAAAGATGATGGATTGAAATATTAGAAGAATGTCTAATTAAATATAATGAAGAAAATAACTTTAAATTCTTTTCGAGGCACCATAGCACATCCACGATAGCAATTTTAAATATTACCATGCATTTATATAAAGAAATCACTTTTAAATACTTTAATAAATTTTATAATCGTACAAAACGTACGAATTAAGTGAAAAAGTAAAAAAAAAAAATACGATGACATTTCGTAATTATTTGTACATAATCTTGACTCTAATGTTCTAAACATACTTGATTTGTTTTTATTTTAAGAAATCTTATTTACAAAACACTTCTGAGTTAATAAACGTTAACCTTGTTCTACTAGTTACTTTTACCTTAGTTTGTTATGTCATATCCTTCTCAGTTATATCCTTTATTAATCTTGAATTACATAAAACTTTGATTTGGAGTATTTTATCTTGAATTATATAAAAATTTGATTTGGTTTATTTTATAAAACTGTACTTATTTTTAAGTGATTGTATCAGTTTAGTCAAACATCAATTTTTTTTGGTGTACCTATTTGCACACCTATTTGCCTATTGGCACACCAAAAATGTGTTTTTTGTCATATATGTACACTCTGCAGTGTCGAGCTATGGCCAAAGCGCGACGTTTTGGTCCGGTCAACCAGACAAAGACTGACGGGTGTCTGACGGGCCTGTTGACCGGACCAAAACGCCGAGCTTTGGCCGCGTTTTGGTCCTGTCAACCAGACAAAAGACTGACACCCGGTATGGTTGACAAGATCAAAACGCGGCAAAGCTCGGCGTTTTGGTACGGTCAACAGACCCGTCAGTCTTTGTCTGGTTGACCGGACCAAAACGCCGCGCGTTGGCCACAGCTCGATACTGCAAGGTATGATGCATATAGGACAAAAAAACACATTTTTTTGGTTGGCTATCTACACACTTGCACACTTGGTGTGTAGATAATTTGAGCATTTTTTTAAGTTGATGCGACATGCATATCAAGTATGTGTAAATACGTTGTTGACTTGGGAAATTGAAGTTTGTCTTAATGGATTTGTTTAGGACACCAACAATCGTTTCGTAGCACAGGCTTTGGTCCTTCTATGGTATACACGCGTGAAGTGAAATAGCCACTTCTTGATGAACATCATAAATCAAGGTAGTCTATCACAAAGATGTATCAGGACTTTAAAAAGTAACTATTATTATTAGTAACTATACATATATGAACAAGGCATTGTTGATTTCGTTAAACACCATCTAACCATTATAAATATTTATATGAAAATGGGTAAACGTTAGGCCATCCGTAGTCATAAAGCCCCTTGTGGGGCGTTATGCGACACGTGTCGTGCCACGTCACACGGGGGCTTTATGGGGCGTTATATCACTAGAGCCCGTAGTCATAAAGCCCCTACCCATCATTACCTATTTAATAATTTTCAGTTTTATTAATTAATATAAAAAGGTTGCTGAAATGTGATTGGTCCAATCTTTTACCACCCTCCCCATACCGCCGCGAAAATTATAGCGCTGCCCCCTTGTTTCTGAAACATGGCGCCCGGTGTTTTGGTGTTCCTGGGCGTTTTCCGGTCATGGCGCCGGGCATACCGCCCCATTACGCATAGACTTACAACATATCTTATTACGAAAGTTTTTTTTTTTGAGAAACGTGTGTAATAATAAAACTTCTATAAATTTAGATTAACAATGTTGCCACTTAACCAATGGGGTGGTGGTCCATTGTCAAAGGCAATGCCTTTAAACACCTTAGGAGGGGAGGTCTTGAGTTCAAGTCACACAGACGACATAAGTAAAGAAATTTGCCGTTCAAAAAATAAAAACCAATGTTGCCACTTCACCAATGAGACCTGATGACGGGGGTAGCACAAGACTAAATAAAATGACTAAATACGTAAACGCTCAAAGGGTTAAATGGTTCAATGGTTAAAAAGCTGTGAGGAAGGGAAAAGCAATACGGAAACAGTAGCCAGTCACATCCAGGGATTGCTTCACCAACCCACAGCCGCAAAAGCAATGCAGGTCTGCAAAGCACACGCTATTATCCAGTGGTCAAAAGGCTTTAAGCCCCGAAAGGGTAAGCCCCTCGCTGCAAGCAAGGACACTAGTCAAATGAATGCCTCTTTGGGAAGATGTCTTCTCCTATATAAGTGACACTTCATTTACTGAGTTGGGACATTCTCGACCAGGCCTGTTTCCTTAAACTCTGGTCATTCACATTGAGTATTTGCTTTATGCAAGTCACTCACTTTCACATCCAACACACACATTCCGTTTGCTCCCACATCCAAATCTGAGTACACTTCAGAGGAGGATCATCAGCAAACACCAACAATAAACTAGTGAACCTCCTTCCACGTCTTGCAAACGTGGGGGGACCCCACGACCTGCGTTAGGCAAAGTTGAACCCTTCAACCCTTTTGCCTAACCAGCATAGCTACTATCCTTGGTCTCTTATTTGTTGCTTCAACAAGTTGGCGCCCACCGTGGGGCTACGCCGCTATTTCTCCTCAAAAAAGACCTAGTAGTGTAGCTCTCTTCACCTAAAATCACCATGTCTGAAAGTGGATCCCTGGGTGAAGTAAACCAGATTCCAAACACCTCTACCCCGGGTAGTAGCCAAGCTCATGTGGCTATACCAACTTCTTTCTCGACTCCGGGGAGCACACCCGAGTTCCTCACCTTCAACACACCAACTCCGTCTAGATCCGGAGTTCCTTCCCCCAATGTCGGCGTCTCTGACACCCCGGCACGTGTTGAACTTACCCCCGAGGGTGAGAATCCGCCTAGATTATGACGAGCCAGAACCAACGTTGTCTCCTGGACCACCTCCCCTTCCTTTTACAACTAGAAATGAGGCTGGTCCCAGTAACCCTTCAAACCCTCACCCATATCTGTCCACAATGACGAATCCCACTGTGCATCCCATCTTCTCTTCCCAACCGATTACTAGTGGTGATCCTTTGGGACATGAGCTAACCCTTGACCAGCTCCTACAGTCCCTAGTAGCAAGCTTTCCAGCATCTACAACAACCACGTGGGAGCAAGCTCTGTCCGTGCTCCCTTTGGCACGAAGTGCTGTTATGAGCACTCCCCTCGGAATAAACTGCTCAGTTGCCCCAGGAAGCCTTCAAGGCTTCAACCTCATGCCCAATATGATGACCCAGATGATGGCCAACTTCCCATGGCAACACTTTATTAATCAAGTGCTAGCCACTCAGGGAAATAACGGCAATGGCAATAATGTGGATGCAAGGGCTGAAGAAGACTTGGCTAAACCATATAAGCCAAGTAACATTTCATGCTTTTCAAAGCAAATAGCCGATTATGATTTCCAAGCAAAGATCAAGATGCCATCCCACATCAGGACGTATGATGGAACTGAAGATCCTGAGGACCATCTTCAGATCTTCACCGGTGCAGCAAGAATAGAGAAATGGTCAAACGCTGAATGTTGCCTAATGTTCATGCAAACCCTTGTTGGATCAGCCAGAATCTGGTTCAATGACTTACCTGCTCAAAGCGTTCGAAGCTTTGATGACCTTAGCAAGGGTTTTCTGGCCAATTTCTCCCAACAAAGACGTTATGTTAAAGACAGAATAGTAATCTTCCAGATAAAACAACGTGATGACGAAAGTCTTCGTGCGTTCATTGAACGATACAAGAAGGAAGGTCTGACCTATGTAGGGGCAGATGAGAAAATGAGAGTGGCTGGTTTCATGAATGCCATCACCTCTAAATATCTCACAAGAGATTTCAACAAGTCCTTGCCCAAGACCTTGGAAGAAGCTCTCGAAAGGGCTGAAGTCCACATCCGGGGGAGGAGGCGGTAGACATTAAAGAGCAAAGAAAAAGGGGATCCCGCTGGCGAAGCAATAGTCCAGCTAGAAAAAGGGGAAACTTCAACTCCCATGACAGGCGGTCAAAGGGTTCAGACCCTCGAAGGTCTGAAGGCCGGAACCCTTCAAGCCGGGAGAAAGGCATAAGTTTCACTCCTCTCACAAAGACCCCTTAAGAAATCCTTGCAACGGAAGAAGTTAAGCAAAACTTTTGGCCTCCTAGGCCTCTCCCCAAAAGCAGGAAAAACGAGAACTCCACCCAATACTGTGAGTTTCACGAAGAAAAAGGTCACCACACCAATGATTGCTTCCAACTCAAGAAAAGAATTGAAGAAGCTGTTAAGTCCGGAAAACTCGCTCATTTGGTAAAGGGAGTCCGGGACAAAATGGCTGGAGGAAAGGGTAAGGAAGTCAATATGGTAGATTTCGATGGAAGGGTTCCTCATAAAAGACAGCGGTTGGAAGCTTGGGAGCTTCAGTGTGTCTGCTTCCCCCCAACGGAGAAAGACCCTCTCTCTAGCCCTCTTGTGGTAGAAGCTGCCGTGGGAACGTTGCAAACATGTAGGGCATACATAGATACTGGGGCAGCCACTGAGATCATGTTCGAGAAATTCTTCAACCGTTTGAGTAATGAAGAACGTTCAAGGCTTCAACCCTCTGGAACCTCTATAAAAGGTATCGCCGATACACCCCTCAAGCCTTTAGGGCAACTGACACTTAATGTCCGTTTCAGCGAAGGTTTGAAAGAAAGAACCCAACTACTCACCTTTGTGGTTATCAACATCCCCTCAAGCTATGCCGTGATCATCGGAAGACCAGGACAGTGTGCATTCTACATGGCCGTGTCTGTTGGCCATGGCACAATCAAATTTCCTACCGAGAGGGGCATAGCAACCCTTCAACCCTCTCAGGAAACTTACATGGTTGAGGGTGAAAGCTCAAACAGTGAAGAAGACAGGCAAAGGTTGGTCATAAACCCTAAGTACCCTGAACAAAGAATAAGGGTCAATCCAAACCTTTCCCAAGAGACCCTTTCATACCTCGAAAAGTTGCTAACACATTACAGCGATGTATTCGCTTGGTGTCCAGAAGATATGACCGGGATCCCTCGGAACATTGCCGAGCATGAGTTAAGAATACCACCGGATGTCAAGCCTGTGGTCCAAAAGAAAAGAAGCCTGGCACCCGAGAGAAGTCTGGCAGCCTGCCAAGAGGTTGAAAAACTTGTATCAGCCGGCATTCTCCGAGAAGTCAAGTACCAATCGTGGGTTGCAAACCCAGTTATGGTCAAGAAACCTGACAACTCTTGGAGGATGTGCATAGATTTCAAAGATCTTAACAAGGCTTGTCCTAAGGATTGCTATCCACTACCGGAAATTGATCTCAAGGTTGACTCCCTCACCGGTTACTCGTTCAAATGTTTCCTTGACGCGTACAAAGGTTACCACCAAATCCTCATGAAGGAATAGGATGAGGAAAAAACAGCCTTTCACACGGACAAAGGGATCTTTTGTTATCAAAAGATGCCTTTTGGCCTCAAAAATGCCGGAGCAACCTACCAACGTCTCGTTGACAAAGCCTTTGGTAGCCAAATTGGCAAGAACATGGAGGCATATGTCGACGACTTGGTAATCAAAAGCAAGACGGAATATCAAATGCTCGATGACATCCAAGAGACTTTCAAGAATCTCAGAAAGGTCAACATGAAGCTTAATCCGGAAAATGCTCATTTGGGTTTGAAGAAGGAAAGTTCTTGGGTCACATTGTTGGGAAGCAGAGCATCAAGGCCAACCCAAACAAGGTAAAAGCGGTTCTTGAAACCAAACCACCAAAAACCAAGAAGGAGGTTGAAAGCTTAAACGGGAAGCTTGCAACCTTGAAGCGTTTTACTTCCAAGTTGGCTGAAAGATCTCTACCTTTCTACAAAACGCTCAAGAACTGCTCAGATAAGAAGGATTTCAAATGGACTGAAGAAGCTTTCAACCAGATGAAGCAACATCTAGCTTCCCTACCAGATATTGCGGCACCTAAAACTGGGGAGTTAATATCGGTGTACCTCTCAATTGTTGACGAGGCCATCAGTGCAGTCCTCACCATTGAGCGAGACAAGTCCCAGGTACCCATTTATTTTTTCAGCAAAACTTTAAAATTAGCTGAAACGAAATATCCTCCCCTTGAAAAACTTGCCCTAGCCCTAGTTCAAACAGCTAGAAGGCTTCGAAGGTATTTCCAAGCACACCCCATACAAGTGGTCACCGACCAACCTATTAGGAGTGTGCTTGAAAAACCTGAAAATTCGGGGCGATTAGCCAAATGGGCCATAGAACTAGGTGAACATAACATCACCTATGTCCCAAGAAAAGCTATCAAGGCCCAAGTCTTGGCTGATTTCATTGTGGAAGTCCCAAACCAAGCGATCACTGAAGTAAACACCACCGCCACTGAACCTTCCAACCCTGAAGCCTGGAAGCTTTTTACCGACGGGGCTTCAAGCGTTGAAGGGTCAGGGGCTGGGCTAATTTTGATCAACCCACAAGGGCTGGAATTCACATATGCTCTCCGTTTTGATTTTCAGACCACCAATAACGAGGCTGAATACGAGGCACTAATAGCTGGCCTAAGGCTGGCTAAAGAGATGAAGGTTGAAAAGCTTGAAGTATTCACATATTCGTTGCTGGTCTCAAGCCAAGTGAATGATAGCTACATAGCTAAAGAGCCCAACATGAAAAAATACAGAGAAAAATCCAAGGAACTGATGAGTACCTTCCAAGCTTGCAACATCAAACAGATCCCCAGATCTCAAAACAAAAAGGCTGATGCCTTAAGTAAGCTCCCATCTCTAACTTTTGCCCACCTTACCAAGAAAGTGCTGGTAGAAGTGTTAAAGGCTCCATCAATCGATGAATTGGAAGTTCAAGATGTAGTTACCGAAGAAGAACCAAACTGGATGACTCCCATAAAAAAGTTCCTTAAAAATGGTGAATTACCCAATGATCAAGTGGAAGCTAAGAGGGTTGAAATCAAGGCAAGGCAATACACACTACAAGGAGAAACCCTTTACAAAAAGGGTTACCTTGCTCCCTTGCTAAGATGTGTCGGTCCTGAGCAAAGTAAGTATTTGATCAAAGAAATTCATGAAGCTGTATGTGGAGCTCACTTTGGAGCTAGGTCGGTGGTTGCAAAGCTCATGAACCTTGGATATTTCTGGCCCTCAATGCATCACGATACAGCTGAAGAATTGAAGAAATGTGATGCTTGCCAGATCCATGCACCAATCCCAAAAAGTCCCAAGCATGACTTAGTCCCGATAACCTCGGCATGGCCATTCCATAAATGGGGGATGGACATTGTTGGTCCATTTCCCCCAAGCAAAGGGGGAGTAAAATTCTTGCTGGTGGCAGTAGATTATTTCACCAAGTGGCCCGAGGTCAAGCCACTTGCTAAGATCACGGGAAAACAGGTCATTGACTTTGTTTGGGAAAACATCATTTGCCGTTATGGATTGCCGGGAGTACTTGTCACTGATAACGGAAGGCAATTTGCTGAGAAGGCTTTCAGCGTTTGGTGCCAGGAATACAAAATCGATCAGGTTTTTAGCTCAGTGGCTTATCCGCAATCGAATGGTCAGGTTGAGAGGACGAATAGAAGCATAGTGGAAGGTATCAAAGCAAGATTGGGAAGATACGAAAGCAACTGGCTTGAAGAATTGCCTAGTGTCCTATGGGCAATTAGGACAACCGAAAAAACAAGCCATAAGAAAACACCGTATAGTTTGGTATTTGGGTCGGAAGCCGTGATCCCCGCTGAGATAGGAGTTGTAACCCAGCGAATTGTCAACATGGATCCCGAAACAAACCAAAAGAAGACCATGTTGAATTTACAACTCCTAGAGGAAGCACGAGATCAAGCTGCAATCCAAGAAGCCAAATACAAGCAGCAAATGGAAGCCTATTACAACAAGAAAGTCAAGAACAAACGTTTCAAGCCAGGAGACCTGGTCCTCAGAAACAATGAAGCTAGCAAAAAGGAAAATCAAGGAAAGCTTGGCCCAAAATGGGAGGGTCCATACACCATCCTCGAAGCACACAAGGGGGGATCCTACAAGCTAGCAGATTCAGAAGGGAAAAGGCTTCCAAGGCATTGGAATGGCAAAACCCTGAAAAGGTTCCATGTTTAGATAGGAAAGTTTGGTTTGTATCAAAATGTATCTCGAACAACACTATGAATACCTTTTGTAAAAAGCAAGTATTGCTTGAATGAATGAAGTTGTTTTATTAAACTTGTCTTTCTATCCTAAGATCAGGTTGAGAACCTAACAAAAAACTCCATGGCAAGGGCCATGTAAGGGGATGAGCTCCCAGGCCACATCGCTCAATAGGTTCAAGGGTTGAATGAGCCTATATAAGGGGTGAGTTCCTAAATCAATACAACTCCATGAGACTTGTTAAGAAAAAATAAAATTGTCTCATAGACGGGTGTGAACAGCCTACACCAAATGTTCCCTAAGCCTTAAAAATATAATCCGCAAACAGGCTTGAAAAAGTCAAGTGAAAACCAAAGAAATGATAAAAAGGATAGGTGCTATATCTTCTTGTTAAAAATACCAAGGCTAAGTGTCTGTAGCACTGAACCCTTTTAGGTATAAAAACATAAGGGCAGCACAAACTCGACAAAGACAAAGTTACAAAAAGACAAAGAAAATCTAAAAGAACAATATGACTTAGACAAAAAATTATAAAAATACAAACCAAGTCAGATCACAAAACTAAGAAGCCTTCAAGGCTTCAAGCCACCCGGGTAACAACCCGAAATGTCAAAGGCTTCAACTTACTAGCAGACAGCCAAAAGGCTTGAAAGGTTAAAGCCAAACAAACTGCCTTAACGAAATAGGCACAAGTGTAAAAACATAACACACAGGAAAATAGTTAAACATCATACCATATCAAAGAAAGCCCTAAAAGACTTTCAAACACAAGTTAGGGCAAGTCCTAGTAACTTGCAAGAGTAACTACTGTTCAAGTGGCCATACAGGCCTTAAACACAACCAACAGGAACCTTAAGGGTTCCTGAAAACCTAACATTGTTTAAAAGTTACACACCATAAATTGTCTTAAGAGTGCTAAGAAAGCTACGAATTCATGCATCAGTAGAAGGCTTCGAAGCCCCAGAACTGCTACCTTTGGTCTTCTTAGTCTTCTTAGCCTTTTTAGCTTTCGGAGCATCAGATTCCCCAGGAAAAGTATCTTCACTATCTCCCGAGTAAGAACGTTTCCTTGAAAGGGAGCTAAGCATCTCAGTACACAACTTTTCATTCAAACCATCTGGCTTCAGTCCCTGCAAAACGGAGAGAGGCTTACCATAGCAAGAAGCAACCTGGCTCACATATGGGTATGACATCCTCTCCATTTGCTCAACGGAACTCTTAAAGACATCGGAAGCCTCGGGACGGTACAAGGGAGACTTCTCCAAGGGATGACCAGACTCGTGAAGTTTATAACCCGCAATAAGACCTTGGTGTTTTCCCAAATTGAGCATTTTAGTGTAGACATCACCAAGAGCGGAGTTGAATTCTTTAGAATGCAAGAGATAAGTAACCACCTGGTGAAAGCCCTGCTCAATGAGCCATTGGTTATCCCCGGTAGCCTGGGCAACCAAAGTCTTCAAACCTTCCTTCTCCCTATCAAACGCCTTCTTTTGCACAGCCAAGGTCTCCCGGTCAGCTTTCAGTGTCAACAGGCTGGCTTCAAAGCTCTTCTTGAGGTCACCCATCTCAATTTCGTGCCTCTTTGTTAACTCCTCCTCTTTCTTGGTCCAAGCCAGTTCTTTCTCAGAAAAGATATCGATTTCCTTCTTCACGGCAGCAATTGAAGCTTTCATTTTCTCCTTCTTCTTGGAGGCCTCCTCATATTCCCGCATCCCTTTAGCAAAGCGAGTGACACCTTCAGCCAAAAAGGCAGAAAGGTTGCAGGAACTGAGCATCATCCTAGAGATAAGATGATCACCCTCCATCTCAGATATGGCATCTCGAACACCGGGAGGAGCAAAATGAGCCAAGGCTTCAGCACAAACAGCAGGATCCTTAAAATTGTCACCAACCTTAACCCCCCAATTAGGCACGTAAATGTCCTCTGAACCCTCGAAGCTTTCAACACTTTTGGCCGACGAACCTTGAATAGCAGAAATGGTACCCTTCTTAACCAATTTCTTCTTCTTGCTTGAAACAATCAACTCCTTTTCCTTGCCCTTACCAACATCCACAACTTGATCCCCTGACGCCTCAATATCATCACTAACATCAATAGGCTCTGAACCAGAAGGTTGGTCAACATTTTTCAGATGACGTTGGGAACGACGAGTAGAACCCTTGGAAATAGTAACCTTGGTGAAGCCTTTAACATTCGGAACATTTACATAACCAGAACCCTCAATCCTGTAATCAGAACCCTTGACAACAACATTCTCGTCAGGGGTAGCAGCAACATCATCAAAAACAACGTCAGAGGTATCATCGCTTTTGATAAAATCAAGGGCAGACATCGCTACAACATAAATACAAAAGCACATAAGAAAATAAATAGAAAGGAACAAAAAAGAAAGAAAAGAATAAATGCATACCCTTCCCATCTCTAATAAGCACCGGATCCCGGTTAGCCTTTTCCCACAATTTACTTATACCCAACAACACCAATAAATGCTCAAGGAAGGGACGAAGCCTAGAAGGGCACTCCCTAAGAATTTCTAAAAAGCGAGTGTTTATCTCAGAATCAGAGGGCTCCGACTCGTTCAGAACAGCATCCGGGTGTCTCCAAACAGGTTTGAAAGGGACAATCTCCTCCGACACCCAGAAAAACCGATCTTTCCACACCCCAAGTGTAGAAACCATGGACGAGATTAAACAAGTGTCAAATTGATTGGTTTCAAAAGTGAACCAATCACCATTCTTAGCAAGCCGGAAAAAGCGACGAAAGGACAACAAAGATGGATCATACCCACAGGCCCGACACAGAATTTCAAAATGCAAAACCCTAGCCATGCCTAGGGGATGAACTTGACCAAAAGACACCCGATAATATTCCAATACATTCAAGACAAAGTTTGAAAATGAATAACGAAGATTTGAAAACTCAAAATGACGACAATACAAGGCAATCATACCAGAAGGACAGGCATTGATAGATTTATCGCAAGCTGGTGCAACCGGTTTATACTTTGTCCCTATTCCCCATTCCACACAAAATAAATCGACTTCCTCTTGGGTCAGTCGAGGGAAGGATTTTGCCATATCCTTCCGAGCACCCATCACAATGAACAATTAAAGAAAAAACAAGCAAATTGGTACTGACCTGATTTTGAAAAGAAGGGGGATACCGGAGAGAAAAAAGGAGCAAAGTGATATTTCTTCAAAGTAAAATGTGTAAATAAATGAGATATGTAAATATAAAATAACCTACAATTGAGGTAATAATGGCAAACAGTAACCGCCACCCTATGAACCGCCATACGTCAATCACATCAATTGTCAGTTATTTAAAATTCAAAAATTAACTGCTCACAACCCATCAAGCCTTCAAGCATCGAACCCTTGAAACCTTTAGGCAATAAAATACACGTATAAAAGTCAGAAGTCTTTGAGCTCATTCCCCAAAAACCTCTGACTTGGGGGGCTGATGACGGGGGTAGCCCAAGACTAAATAAAATGACTAAATACGTAAACGCTCAAAGGGTTAAATGGTTAAAAAGCTGTGAGGAAGGGAAAAGCAATACGGAAACAGTAGCCAGTCACATCCAGGGATTGCTTCACCAACCCACAGCCGTAAAAGCAATGCAGGTCTGCAGAGCACACACTATTATCCAGGGGTCAAAAGGCTTTAAGCCCCGAAAGGGTAAGCCCCTCGCTGCAAGCAAGGACACTAGTCAAATGAATGCCTCTTTGGGAAGATGTCTTCTCCTATATAAGTGACACTTCATTTACTGAGTTGGGACATTCTCGACCAGGCCTGTTTCCTTAAACTCTGGTAATTCACATTGAGTATTTGCTTTATGCAAGTCACTCACTTTCACATCCAACACACACATTCCGTTTGCTCCCCCATCCAAATCTGAGTACACTTCAAAGGAGGATCATCAGCAAACACCAACAATAAACTAGTGAACCTCCTTCCACGTCTTGCAAACGTGGGGGGACCCCACGACCTGCGTTAGGCAAAGTTGAACCCTTCAACCCTTTTGCCTAACCAGCATAGCTACTATCCTTGGTCTCTTATTTGTTGCATCAACAAGACCTGTTCTAACATGGATTTAAAGTTACATCTGTTGACTTGAATCCCGTTTAACCATTTAATCTCGGTTTAGTTAACCTGTTTTTAACATGTAGCATGTCTTAGTCATATTTTTGTGTCAAATCTATTAAAAGTTCAATTGCCCACATCCATAAAACAATCAGCAATATTTGAGCAATCAAAGAATTACTCTATCACCCCACAATCACATATTTGAGCAATCAAAGAATTACTCTATCAAGTCTATTCATGTACTTGAATGACTCATCACCATTTAAGCAATCACGTGCACTTCCAAATGACACTATGGTACCCGATGGCTATGTAGAGATTGTTGAAAGGTGTTGTGAACTACGCTAGAAGATAATACATGAGAATCTAACTCCATAATAAGACAACATAAACATGAAGGGTCAATGAAAACATACTCCACAACACTTTACCTAACGAATATTGACCTCTAAAACTCGTGTTCCCAATGCACACAACTTATAACTAAGTTTTTGTTGTTTAAAGTATGTATTCTTGATTATTATTGATAGAAGTGAAAGATGATCGGATCTTGTTGAGTAACAGGCAGGGGCGGACCCAAGTTTTTTCTGTATTTTATATGCTAAAATTACACTTGCATACCTTGAAACTTTAGTTAAACCCCTCGTTCACACCCTTTGAAAATAATTCTTGAATCCGCTAACAGGTTTAACATGCTTGTTCATTAGTTGAAATAAGTCGTTACAAAACTATGATATCATAAGTTCGAGCCAAAGAGCATGGCTTTGTTTAAGGGCTTGTGTTAGTAATCTGTATAAAATAACCGAACATAATCTGGACAGAAAATAAGAAAACTGAAGAAACAGTAAACGAGCCAAAGAGCATGGCTTTGTTTAAGGGCCCGGGTTTTCGGAGCTGCATTCGTGTCCGCAGGACGTACACGAGTTCTCAACTAAATCCGGAATCCGGTTCCATTTTTTGCACCCCCCTGCGCGTGCGGGTAGGACTTGTGGTAAAACATGTCATAAGACTTCAAAGGCTTCATTAAGGTTTCACCTTATAAATAGCCTATCTTTTTGTTCCTACTCCGATGTAGGACAAAGAGGTTTTACCACTTGTGACTTTCCATTCACACTATAACTTCCAACAATTCATAGTTAATTTTCAAGCAGTATTTTTTAACGTCCAACAAAGTTAGATCATCCTGGTATGCTCATGGTAAACCCCCCGCCCCGCGCGCGCGCTTGCGATTGCAAGCAGCATTGGTGACCTGGCATGTCACTAATTAGGAAACACCCCCCCCCCCCCCCCCGAAGGCCTACTGTACTAAAACCCCTAGCTCGCGCATGACATTTTTTCACGAACAAGATTCTAAATGGCGACCTCCCCTAAAAAAGTCACCAGAGTACCACTAGAGCATTGCCCCTCCGGTGGTTCAAGTAGTAATCCTGCCTTCTGTAGTTCTGTTTGTATGTTTGTTTTGAGTTTTTGGAGTTTTGGGTTTGTAATCATTTTCTTAGTTTGGATTCGCAATCTTTCATTGTATAAAGCTGAATTTTACTGCCTTCTGCTCGTGGTTGTTAGTTAAAATAAAATAAAAAATACTGTTTTTGCTTTCTATATATTAATTCAATTTTTTTTTTCTGTTTGTTTCTTGTACTTGTGGTAGTTGAGGGTGCATTGTAGTTGTGTTGTTATTTACCATCATCACCGTGGTGAGTATGCAGGCTGTCTGTCTTACATTTTAAATTCATGCAGAAAGAGATGAAATTTTATACTGATCAT
Organism: Helianthus tuberosus; assembly: GCA_030545235.1. NCBI lineage: Eukaryota > Viridiplantae > Streptophyta > Magnoliopsida > Asterales > Asteraceae > Helianthus > Helianthus tuberosus. The sequence continues at coordinate 7,045 of JARYGA010017295.1, read as the reverse complement.
CATCTAGGGCTAAGATTTTGCATGAAACTGATCGGACGGCTGTTAAGATTTTGCAAAATCATCTAGGGCTAAGATTTTGCAGGCTGTCTGTCTTACATTTTAAAGCTCGGGGGTGCACCCCCCTTTTTCCTTTGATACCTTTGGCTTGCTAGCCCCAGAAGCCATCAGATTTCTTGAACGGGTCCAACGGGTTGTTCACAGCAACATTTCGTCTCCTAGAGATCGGGGTTTCGTTTTTACTAGGTTAGGTTTCACTATTCAAAAGGGGGTAGCGGCGCAGCTTGTTGCCCGCTTACCGGCTATCTTGGTGTAATTTGTTTGACCTTGTATATAAATATAACATGTTTATTTCAAAAAAAAAAAAAAAAAAAAAAGGATCCCCACCCCCAATTATTTTGCCTAAACATACAAATAATTTGGGTCTCATGACTTTCCGTCCCCGGAAACTTTTGGTCAAGCTCCGCCAATGGTTTTAGATCTGGTTTGATGGTTTATTTGTGTGTGTGTGTATGAAGTCATAGGTTTTCAGATTTTGTGTCCATGGATTGTTCAAGTTTTTTGCTTTTTTACTCTCCTTCTCCGTCGTTTTCTGTTCTGATGGTGTATGAACTTGTTGGAGATCTAGTCCCATGTGTCTGTGTGTGTGACAGTGTGTGTGTGGCAGTGTGGGTGTTTGATCACCGAAAGTAGATGGTCCAAAGATATTATTTAAGTTCTTTTTATTTGTTTGATTTTGTAGGATTTGAATATATTTTAGGTTTAAATTAAAATAGAATAAGATTATTTAGATTTTCTTGTTTGATTTGATTGTGTATCCTATGAATTTTGATTTCAACAATACATTAATGATGTGTTTGCTGTAAAATTATCAAAATTTAAGTTTGTAACCTTGGTGACGTTGTTTTAGAATTTTTAAGTATGTAAGATTTTCAAAATAATAAAATTTCTAAATATAAAACATGTGACACATGTATCGTAGGGTGACGGGTAGATGTCCATGACAAAAACTAGGCCTGTAAACGAACTGAACTGAACGAAAACAAGCATGTTCGTGTTCGTTTATTTAACTTTAACCGAACACGAACATATAATCAAACACATTTTTTTGTTCGTTTTCGTTCATTAAGAAATCAGACATGTTCGTGTTCGTTTATGTTCTTTCGTTTAAAGCCTTAAACGAACATAAACGAACACAAATAAACATAAACATAAAAAAAATTAACTGAACATATGAATAAACGTAAATTAACATTTATTAAACAAACATAAACGAACACAAATGAACATAATTGTACATATATAAGCAAACACAATTTAACATTAGTGAAAACAAACAAACAATTCGAATATAATACAGTTCCTCCGAAAACACATCTAAATTAAGGCTCGTAGATACTAAAATTTAGTAGTTTTTTTATATAAATAGTAAGTAAGTAATCAATTACGATCTAAGAAAAATTTTAAAATTTCATTTCTATTACTAGAAAACTCAACTACTAATTAGTTATGTTTATATAAGTAGGAGTAAACTTCCGTTTTGCTCCCTATGGTTTTGTCACTTTAACGGTTTTGCCCCAAACCTTTAAAAATAGCAATTTTCCTCCAATAGTTTGCTATGGGTTTTCTATTTTGCTCCCTTTGCTCCCTGCGGGGAGCAAAATGGAAAAACAGACAATTTGGATGGAGTTAGAGGTGGAGAGCAAAATAGAAAAACCATAGCAAACTATTGGAGGAAAATGACTATTTTTAAAGGTTTGGGGCAAAACCGTTAAAGTGACCAAACCACATGGAGCAAAACGGAAGTTTACTCTATAAGTAGTTATAAAACCTAATATTTATATAAATATAACTATTTATGTATTTAATATTATTTAAACGAGCATAAACGAACGTTCACGAAAATAATTGAACGAACACAAGATGTGTTCATGTTTGTTCATTTAGTTAAACGAACAAAGTTTTTTGTTCGTGTTCGTTCGTTTATTAAATAAACGAACTTCCCGCCGAACAAGTTCATGAATAGTTTATGAATGTTTGGTTCGTCTACAGGCCTAACAAAAACGTAACATTCAAATAGTGAAAAATACATAGTTTAGATGCATTATTGTATGGTTTGGACGCGACATGTACGATAAAGCAAGGGCGTAGCTTAAGAGGGGTCGGGAGGGGCGCCCGACCCCCCGAACTTTTCGCTCAGTAGTGTTATATATGTAGTGATCGTATAGAAATTTTTGGGTATATGCGTTTTCGACCCCCCGGTTCTATAGAAATTTTTGGTTATATACGTTTTCGACCCCCTGTTTTCATGGTCAAGCTTCGCCACTGCAATAAAGATTAGACGCACCCTTGGTAAAGGCTGAACTAGCAATGTATGTATCTATCATTTAAAAATGTTTTTGTTAAATATAGCAATAAAATATACTTAAACTAAAAGGAGGAAATTCCCGATTATACATATGAAAACAAAGTTGGTATGAACAGTAAATAAATTTTTTTAAAGATTTGTTTTTAGTAATATTTATTTAGCGTTCATTTGATTTTTTTATTAATAATATTTATAAATTAAAGTATAGAGATCATGAATAATAAATAACTTTTTTAAAGTATTTGTTTTAGGTATTGTTCATTTAATATATTTTCTAAATAATTTGTGTACGTTAATTTTTTAAAAATAATCTAAATACACATCTATGTATTTTTTCCAACATTCCGATATAAATCTTATTGAAGATGGATATCGTGTTGCCACCATACCGAAAAGAAAACGGCTAAACAACATAAGTGTTGGTTTTCATATTTATGGTTTTCAGTAAATCTTATTGAAAGTAGACACTGCGTCGCTATTGTACCGAACGTAAAACTGAACTAACAACATCGATATTTGGTACCGGTATTTATATTTTTGCTTTTAGTTTCAATAAACTGATAGTATCACCATTAACTGTATTGTACCATATTGAGCCAGACCCAACAACATCGGTATTGGCACCGTGTTCGTTTTATGGTTTTTGGTCGATGTATAGAAGATGTTGGTTGCTATACCGAATGCACGTATTGTGTCTGTGCGAAATAAACCAAATCAATGCCGATCAAGATCCCGCCGCGAAGCGCGGGGAAAATAAACTAGTTGATATAATTCAAGAAAAACTATTAGAAAATGTTGTTATTTTAATTTTTAAATTAAACTAGGTTTAAAGAAATTCGCCGTGTTGCGGCGAATTTCTTTTGTTATTTAGTCTGTGTTTACATGTGTTTTAAAATCACTACGAGCGCGTTGCGAACGGAACTTCTGATAAGAATAAAAAGAAAATGTAGAAAAAACAAACACTAAAAGATAAACGAAAGAAAATCAACCAAAAAAACTGTATAGTAACGATGTTGTTCGTATGAAACCCATGCTCAGAGATGAGCAAATGGTTCTGGGTACCGATACTAAATTTGCCGAACTAAAAGATATTAAGTACCAATTCGGTACCGACTTTTGGCGTTCCTGGTACCGGTTCACTACCGGTTTTTACCTTCATATACCGGTACCGTAACCGGTATTTTCGGTATAAGTACCAATTCTGTACCGGTTGGCACCGAGCTTATCCCTACCCTTGAAACTAAAAAAAATTATAAGTTGAAGAAAATCAAAAAAAAAAAAAAAAGTTGTACGATACCGTTGTTGTTCGTACGGTACCCATGATCAGGGATGAGCAAATGATACCGGGTAGTAGCACTGAATTTCCCGAACCAAAAGATTTCCTATATCAATTCAGCACCAACTTTTGGTGTTTTCTGTATTAGTGTCAGTTTTTACCTTCATGTACCGATACCGAACAGGACCGTACCGGTATTTTTGATACCAGTACTGGCTCGATACCGGTTGACACCAAGCTTATCCCAACGTGTGATATTAAAAAAATGATTAAAGTTATAGTTAAAAAAACTATATATTATTATAATATTAAAAGTACTATTCATTAGCTTCTATTTTTAATATAAAATTGAGAAAACCTTGAAAACTTAACCTTATCCATTGATTTTGTTTCATCCAAGTAGATCAATGGTTGAGCTTTTTTTTGTGTCTTTTACATTTAAATAAAACCATAAATTATACACAAGTAAAGGAGAAGGGCATTTAAGGTAATGAAAATCTGACTTTTCTCTCACACATATCAACTTTATTTCTCTTACACACACATGTTATCTCTCTCTCCTCTCTCCTCTGTCTCCAATCAAGATTATGATAACACCAAACACAAGTTTAGATCTTCAAGTTCAGATCTACATCGTGTGAAAAGAGAAAATGTTTGAAGATTGTTGTTTTAGAGAGAGAACGGCGGCAGGATGAAGGTTTTTAGAGAGAGGAATTTGTTGTTTTAGAGAGAGGAACAACAATATTCATCATGTTCATCTATAACACCAAGAACACACATACAAGTGTGTGAGAGAGAAAAAGTTTGAAGTTGTTGTTTTAGAGAAAGAACGATGGCACGATGAATGTTTTTAGAGAGAGAAAGTTGATGTTTTAGATAGAGAAACAACAATCTTTATCACAAAGACACACGCACAAGTGTGTGTGAGAAAAGAAGGTTTGAAGATCTTCTTCGTGTTCATCGGACGGTTCTAGATCCGGTAAGTGTTATTGAAATATCATTTCACACTTGAATTTTTGTTGAAATGGTTGTTAATATGTTTTTATGGGCTGAAAGTGTTCCAGTAATGGTTAATGTTCATGTATTTTAAATAAATCGAAAACTTTAGGATGAGATTTTGAACGGGTTTTGATCTTAACAATAATTGTTTGGGGATTTTGATCTTAACAATAATTGTTTTTGATCTTAACAATAATTGTTTTTTTTGTTGGTTTGGTTGCTTGTTTGGGGTTTTGATCTTAACAATAATTTTTTTTTGTTGGTTTGGTTGCTGGTTTGGGCTTTTGATCTGAACAGTAAGTGTTTTTTTTGTTGGGTTGTTTGATTTACAGAATGTAACACCCCAAAATCAGATTATTAATTTGCTAGTTTGTTATCATGTTTAACAAAATGAGGTATAATAACTAGGTTAGTAAACCTAGTTAAATGTCTAGCAAATTAAGTAAAGGGAAGAAACTTGTGGCAACTATGATGGGTGATAAACTTGAGGGACTAGGATTGCCAAATTTGAAAATGAATTTAATTAAAACAAAAACTCACACACACAAGGTGTGTGTGTGCGTGAGAATGATCAGGAGCAAGGGGAAACCCTTCTCCTTCAACTACTTACAAGAACTCAAGAATTGAACCTGATTTTGGGGAGAAATCGGATGCATGAGCTTATATTCTTAATCATCTAGACAAGATGAACATGTGGTAAGTTGAAATTTGTGAATTTTTGATCTTACATGAAGTGGGTTATTGATTAATCCACGAATTGGTTTGAAATTAAGCGTGATTATGTGTTAGAATCGCTATATAAAACGTGTATTATGTATGATTTCGGTTAATTTGATGATTTAAGAAGAAACCCACAATGTTGAATGAAGGTAGCGACATGGGTGTTCTACCCATGTCCAATCCTTGTTTGATGTATTTGTTACTAGCTTGAAATGGGTTTGGTGATGTTAGTTTAGGGTTAATTGTATGAATGGAATGTGATTTTGAACACTCTCTTGGTGATTTAGAAGTTGGAAGTTAATGACTATGCTTGAACTAGTTGTAAACTATGCATAGTAGGTTGTACGCACACCAAGTGTTTGATAAAATGACTAGGTAAAGCTAGAAAGTGAAATTGTATGCAAGTTGTGAGTTTACATGTATAGAAAGCGATTGTGATAAAAGTAGTGGTTTACTAACTTGGAAAAATGTGCTTTAGATGGTACTCGTATATAAAATCGGGTTGAAAGTATATGTCGGTCAAACTTATGCATTAGGAGCTTGTACATTGTGTTTGAACGAGTGAGGTTGCTATGCGGTCTACTAATCCTTTAGTTAGGGTGAAGATGATGACTAGAATCACCTCCTATGTTCAAGTCTTGTTGAAAGATTGATGTATTATGTGGGTATGATGAAGTATTGCTAGATGAAAGTATAGGAATATGATGATGTTATGTTTAATGTTCATTTGGTATGATACATGATGATTAGTAGTTGGTTTTGATGGGTTATGAATGAGTTTAGAAGAATTGTGCATGAAATAGTTGTACGTTATGCTTAAAAGGTAGTACTCACATCAAGTGTATGATGAAATGTATATAGTGTCGTACGTATAGTCGATTATGATGTTACGGGTATTCGATGATAAGTCGATAGTTGAGTATGGTTAATAGTTGACTTTTGAAAGTCAACTAAGTATAAGAAACATGATTTGACTCATGGTCGTAATCGTAGGTTGATGGGAAGTCGTATGGTACATGTTATAGCAATCCGTGTTAAATGTAATGACATGATGAGTTATATGAGTTTAATGTATACGGATATGATTATATGAAGTTGATTATGTATTTTAATGCTTGTTAGAAATGACTAAGGCAAGTTAAGTGTGAATTATGCGAATGATATGAATGTTACATGTACAAATGAGTATGCTAATAAGAGCGTGGTTTCGATGAAATGAAAGTATAGGAATCACGTCGTGACGGACTCAAGTAGGAGGTGTTAACGGGTCAAGATGAGGCAAGGAATCGGATACGAGCGCGGACGCATAAGGTAAGTGACTTCTATAATCACTTCTTATGTTTGGATAGGTGATATGGTGTTTTAATTTACTAAACTTAATGGTTGAGGTCAAATATGTGACGTAATCTTATGTCGTAAAGGATGGAATTTAAAGTTGACCAAAATGCCCTTGATGGGTATTTTGGGCAAACGATCTTAACAAGTAGTTTAGGAACAAGTTATTTGATGAGTATAATGTTTTGAGCAAGTATGGAAGTGAAGAGTATGGTCTTGGTATGTCATAAACCAATTAATGCGCAAATACCCATAATGGGTCAAATAATTGGAATGTGATAATAAGTCGATAAGGCGTAAGATAAGAATTTCGTTAACCCGGATGTGGGATTTTAAGTTTATATGATAGA
>JARYGA010017294.1:0-23919 GCA_030545235.1 Helianthus tuberosus | reverse complement strand
ACGAAGTTGATCTTATCAAAGCTAACAACCCCGTTGGAAATCATTCCTTCACCCGTAATATATCCACCCTTATCTCCAGCAAAAGCAACATAACCTCCTCTAATAGATTTGACGTCGTAGAGAAGCTTCATGTCGCCTGTCATGTGCCTGGATGCCCCACTATCAACAATCCAATGACTACTGATAGTTCCTCCTGGAACACCCTGCACATGAACTCACATAATTAGTTGGAGATGGGGACCCAAGCCATTCTGGTCTTGGGACTTCCATTTTTATCAACAACAATAACTTCCACCTTTTGATGATTCGGAAATTGTGATGGTCCCCCTGATTCAGTAACCGTTTTTGGTTTCCAGGTCTGTTGAGTTTTACCAGTTTGATTGTTTGAAGTTTTTGAAAACTTTGAATTATCTGGTTTAACTGAAACAGATGGTTTGTGAACCACATCGGTTTTAATTGCCTTTTCAATTTTCTTGACCTGTTGGCGTTTCTGTTTCTTTTCCCTTTCTCTTATGAGTCGGGGATCTTGTTTTACAGAAACAGATCGCCTGCGGTCAGTTGGGCCACGGGGATCATCAACTATGCCTTTTTGTTTATGAAGATACGGGCAATTTCGAACGATATGCCCAATTGTACCACATTCAAAACATGATCTTCGTTCAACAAACCCCGAAGTATCATGTGATCGTCTTGCCGATGATGAACTTTGTGATCCCGAGGTACTAGGTTTTGAACTACTTGGTTCATTCCTTTTCATCACAGTTGCTTTTTGGACAAAATCTAAATTAGATTGATTTTCAAACTTTGCAATTTTGTCCGTTCCCTTCGATTTCACAAAGTTCACATTCTTCTTCTTCTTCTGATTCGGCTTCTTTTGACTCTGAGTCGTTGGCTTACCTCTTGGTTTGGTATGACTTTGCTGTTTTTCAACCGTTGGTAATTTCTTGTTCCCAAATTGTTTTCTAATTTCAGCTTTTGGGATAGGAGGACACTGTGTGACTGTAACATGTGGTCCTGTCTTTCCCAAAAACTTACTTGTTTAATTTTCAAAGACTTTACTTATTAAAGATTGATTAACATTTTTAATAGGAAAATCTTTGTCTGAATAGATCTTATCATCACCAACAAGAGTGTACAGCAAATCCACACTCTCCGACTCTTTCTCAGACGAGGACTCGACCGCAACAGTCCTAGTGGGTTTTGCAGGAGGATCACACAGAATATGATTCTCAAGAGGTATGTCCTCTTCGTTTATCACCGCATCAGACTTTGCTGAAACAGTATCATCAGACTCATCATCAGAGGAATCAGCATCCTCAACCACAACTGGAGGATCCTGATTCTGTTCAGCAGTTACAAATGTATCTGCTGACACATCTGAATCTGACGATACTTCTTTCTTGTATCCGAGCCCTGTAGCAAATTCCTCAACATCCAAAGGAACAGATGGTTCAAAATGAGTTCTATACTCCTCATCAGGCAAAGCATCAAAATTGTTTCTCACGGGTGCTGGACATTTCTTGTAACCTATGCATGTGACATCCCGTTTCTCTTTCTGAACATCAATGATGTGATCCAACACATAGCTAGAACTCAAATAACTGTCTAACTTGAGTCGGATCGCCTCACTTTCTGTTTTAACACAAGCCATTTCTTTTTGCATAACCTCAAGACGAGTTATATAAAGGTTAATGTCAGTTTGTTTTCTGGAAACCATTTTTGTCAGTTCTGTTTTATCTTTCTTTAACGTTTCAATCATTGACTTAAATTCCTTCTCATGGTTTTCATAAAACATATTGGCTTCAGTGCACTTTGAAAGATCAACGGTCAATTTCTGATTGTGGATGAATGTCACATCATATTTCTCTTGCAAAGCCTCGTGTTTGCTTTGTAATTCACACCACCTATCATTCACAGAAACATGTTTGTCTTGCAAGTCAAACAAACTAGCTTGTAAAGCATCATGTTTGCCTTGCAACTCAGACATGTTTGCTTCCAAATCAGCACATCTAACATTCAACCTATCACAATTATCACAGCTAACAGAAGTGGGTTCATCGACAAATACCTGACTTGATGAACTGTCGACATTAGCCATAAAGGCTGAATGGGGAGAAGACGAAGAATAAGCAGCTTGGTCCACCAAAATAGATCTTCTTTGAATTCCTGCTACAGCTTCATCCAAAAGCTCATCAATATTTGCATCGACTGACGCACTTGATGTGTCATCCACATGATCATCGCCTGAAGCGGAGGACTCTTCATCTGAACTTCCACTATACCCGGAAGAGTCTTCATCCTCAGAAGATTCACTACCATTGGTGGAAGATTCTCCACCACTGGCGTGCTTAAGATCATTAACCACTTCAGCAAAACAAGCTGTTCCATCTGGTGCATCATTTCCCAACTGGATTGACCAATCACAGCCTTCATCTACTTGAACCACAAGTGCCTGATTGGCATTTGATGGTCCTGCTTGAGTCTGATTGTTGACAGGCACCAGTGTGCGATCATTGTTCCTCGCTTGGTTCTGATTGGCCCTGTTTCCTTGACCTCTGAAGGGATTTTGGTTCCCATGTTGAGATGGCCTTGTACATTCACGCTTGAAATGACCACGTTCACCACAATTGAAGCATTTAACAGCTTGCTTATCAAACCCATACTTGGTGTCTTTCTTGCTTTCCAAGCTGGTTCGGCCTGTTCTTTCCATAAAATCCTTTGCTCGCCTAACAGCACTGGCAAAGGCCCACTTAATATCCATCATCTCCATCTCCTCTTTATCTATCTGCTGATAGTCTTCTTGAGTCAGATTAATGTTGCCAATCTGACCTTCCACTAATCCACAGTATGCGCTCACCACAGTGTTTAGCAGCTCCATGTGTTCCTTTGCTACTTCCACACTGACTTTAGAAAAGCTTGAGGTGTCGAGCCGTACTGTATTTGGCTTTGATTGTTGACCAGCAGATGATGTGCTTCCATAACACGCTTGCTGTTGAGGAGGAAGTGGATTCCCGAACATATCAGTTGTTCTGATTTGCTGTTGCTGTTGTGGTGCTGGTTGAGGAGCTGGATTAAGCGGATTTCCAAACATATCTGTTGTTGGAGGAGGAGTGCCATACAAGCTCGTGCTAGACACAAATGCTGTTTGAATTGGAGCGTGCGAAGAAGGTTTTGTAGAAGTGCTAGAAGTTCCATAATAAATTTCAGGATTTTGTGGCACTGCAACTCTTTTTGCCTTGAGAGTTTCTTCCTGATTCTTGTTTTCCAGGAGTTGAGCAAAATCACTGAAGCTTGTTGTATCCAAGGTGCCATTGTACTTCATGATTTCTAAGAAATTACTCCATTGAGGTGGCAGTGCATCTGCAAACTTCTTCACTATCTCTGCTGAAGTTGTTACAACCCCAGTATTTGCCAATTCAGTCAGCAAATGAGTAAATCGACTTGTCAAATCTCCTAGAGATTCATTCTGCATACAAACAAAACCATCAAACTCTTTCTTTAGCAGATCTTTTCTTAATTGACGTGTTGCTTCACTTCCTATGCCCCTTATCTTCAATGCGTCCCACAACTTCTTCGTTGTCTTGAAACTGACGAACTGATGATAAATATCTTTACTCAATGCCTGAGTAAGAATGGCATATGCTTTCTTCTCCAAATCATCGATTTTCTTTTGATCTTCGGTAAGATCTGCAAATGTAGCAGCAGATGATGCAGCAACCTCTATTGTTTGATCAAAATCTGTGATGAACCGCAACCACAACTCTGTATTTTGACCAAGGACATATGTATGAAATCTGTCAAACCATCCCGGATATTCACTTAAATGCATCAACTTTGGAGGCCTATTCAAACTTCCCGTTTCACTTTCGCTTAGTAAAATGCTTTGAACACTTGGAGCTTGATTTGATACGAATGCCCATTGACCGGTAGATGTATCATTGGCTTGCGAACCCGAATCCGGAGCTGGAGTACCAAAATACATCTCTGCATTTACCGGAACACCCCACATTGAATTCATTTTTGATCAGCCGAAGGATAATACCAGCCGAAGGATCCTGATCGAAAGATGAGAAAAACACAAACTGTTAAACACAAACAGACTAATGATCGAAAGATCAACACCTGTTCGAAGGATCAACAGGGTTCGAAAGATCTCTGTTGAATTTCGAACAATGTTTTTCGAAAGATTCTCCAACGAAGGATCCTTATCCTTCGAAAACGTACTGTAGACCGAAAGATGAATCAAGAAAGATGACTTCGAAAGACTCCCCAATCGAAGGATCCTAGTCTTTCGAAAATGAACAGTAGACCGAAAGATGTATGTTTCGAAAATATTCCTTGGAACGAAAGATAAGTCTCACACTTCGAAGGATGCTCGAAGGATGACTATTTGTCGAACCTCCTTTGGTCGAAAGATGATCTTTCGACTTCGAGGGATATCTTTCGATAGGTTCTGACACAGTTGACAACGGGTGACGGGTTGGTGAAAAGTTGACGGGTTGGTGAGAACTTTCGGCAGAAAGTATGTTCAGACCATATCTTTCAGGTCTGAACATGCAGGTTTTTCACCAACCGGGTAATGATCCCAATATTTAATCAAAATACTCTTTCCAATGCACAAACACTTTGTAATTTAAAACTTTTAAGATCAAAAGTGTAAATTATCAAGAACACTATGAAGACTTCAAGAACACTTATGAATTTTCGGTGAAATTTAAACTTCCAAACACAAGATTTTGCTAAAATGTTTAACAAAAACCCATAACTAACATGTAAACATGAAAAATAACAAGGTTTTTAACAAAACATCAAGCAAAAACAACAAGATTTTCCAGAAAATAGTGAATTTTTTTAAACCCGAAAAACAGTCCGAAAACTCTCGGTTTTAACAAGGAGAAGAGCCAAGGCTCTGATACCACTTGTAGGTCCGGCTAGGGGAGGATCTAGTCGCCTAATCCTTGTATACGAACCAACCCGGTTGTGCGGAATCCAACCGAGATAGCAAACCGAGATAGAACACGTAAAAACACGACACGCAAAGTTCACCGATTAACACCTCTGTATTAATACGTATGAATGGTCCAGTTACAAGCACAATGTTTACAAATCTATCTTGCAAACTCTCTCTAAGTGTGTGTGTGTGTTCCTTATCTGTCTGTGTGTCTCCTTATCGAAATGAACACAACACCCGGGTATTTATACCCAAAACAACAGATCTGGTCGAAGGATCAGGTAAGATGATCGAAGGATCATCTATCGACCAGAAACAGCTCGAAGGATCCACATGTACCACGAAAGATGTGATCTTTCGTGGTCCATCCATCGAAGGTCCATCTTTCGAGCTCATCATCGAAGGATATAGGCAATCCTTCGATGACACATCCTTCGACCCAGCATCTTGCAAACATAATGTTGACTGTTTGGCCAAGTCAAACCAGGAGGATGGTTGACTTGGTCAAACTTACAAGACTAATAAGACATCGTTTGATATACAGACAAAGTACAGACACAAGTGCACCAACACCTTTTTGTTCCAGTCAGGTGTTTATGTGAACTTCAAACACTAGCTAGCTCATTTAAGAACACTTAAGACTCTATAGTGGGAACTCTTTCCTTGACCATGGTAATTATATTAATAGAAATTTCAAACAGGAGAAACATTTAAACTGAGTCTGTATTGTTAACAAGTTCGGGACTCGTACACGTGTAACTTTGGCTTTATTTCAATGCTTTTTACAAGGCAGGATCTGGATTAGGTATAAACATCTTCTTATTGTCAGGTTTTATCTAAATGTGAGAGCATGTAATTCTCAGTGTAGCTATCCAGTTAAACCTTTTTAACTAGCTACTAATTCGCTTCTTATTCAAATAAAACCATGTTATAAAAATATAGAATACCATGAACTCAAAACAATATCCAAATTAAATTTCATTCATCTGGATCAGTGATCTAAATTTACAACTATAAATGGTTCCTACTGGTTAGATGTTTACAAAACTGTTGTAGATATAGACAGATGTATACAAGTCAAAATGCTCCCAAACGAGAAGCCAGATCTATGAATACATCTTCACTACAGGGAATCGTGAGCCCGCCCATTGGATGGTTGTACCCAAACTCTTCTTCTGCCTGATGCAGTAGCTCCTGAAAGGTAGGTTCGCTTAGTAGTGATACAGACACCACAAACCGCTTCTTCTCTTGTTCTCCAACATAAATGGCAAAATAGCCTTTGGGGATGTCCATAGATGCAGGAGTGGTGCTACCATTAGAGAGGGACCGTTTGAGAATTTTTCTTGCTTGAATGATGCGTGGCATACGTATGGCCATGTTTTCAAGGAAGCTAGAGGCTGCTCACTTACAAAAGTTGTTGAAGGCAGATAAGAATCGAAGTAACGCTTCCTGGTGAAAGATATGATGTTGTAGATGAGTTTTGATGTGGTTGTATTGGGAATGCTGAACGCTTTATATAAGAACAGGATATAATGATCATTTCACAATAGACGGTGACATATGGAGGATAGAGCAGACACACATGGTTTTGGGTCCCTACAATAAAATTATGGATGCTTTTGTGGACACCAATCTCCACTAGCAAGCAAAGAAGGACTATACCAGGAAATATATATGGTCAGAGTTCTTATCACATTAACTAGTGAATAAGAGGACCAATATCACATGCATGTGTCTTGGCATTTCAACCAAAAATTCCATATTGGGTCATTGTGTCTTACAACCTAAGGACCGATGGTTCAGCTGGTTATCCAAATTAGTGGTTTGAAAATCGTCCCTGGCCCCTAGGATATTCATTAATTTATTAATTCTCAACAAAGATATATAAAATATAACTCTATGTAAAGTTTGCCCATTGAATATATCAAAAATAAATTAATCATCTCTTGATTTGTATGGTTTTGCAATACCAAGAACCTCCAGGAAACGTTCTTTGGATGTCTCGTCCAGGTTGATCATTACATATGTCATGCGAACTTTTAGAACATCTCCTTTAAATCACATCTTTGTACATGTAGTCAAGTTGTTGTGTGCTGATTTTTTCGTGTCTAATGATTGTAGTGGTCAGATATGTTGCCTTTGTTTTTCCAGTGACATGCTTATGTGGACATCATTTACAAGTATTACAAGAACAGGTAAAACTCTAAAAGGTGAGATTCGTTCCAGTGCAAGGTAATTATCATAATTTGAATTTCACTCTGCTGTAATCTGAGACCATATTGTTAACAAATGATGTGAGGACATGTGTTTGTTTTGTTTTAGTTCAGTGAGTGACTTATGTATAATGGATGTGTCTTCCTGGTGTAAAATTTAGTTGACAAAATAAGAAACGTAACTCTCTTTGTAAGTATCCACTTGTTTTCCTTTATCTCTAGCTGATCACAAGCTTTGTATTTTTAAGAAAACCAGCAATAAAAAAAAGTAAAGATTCCTTCAAATCAAAAATACATCCAAGTTAAATTTCATTCAACTGGAACAATTCTCTATTTACAACTATCTATAAAGTGTTCCTAATTGTTAGCTGTTTACAAAACTGGGGTTATAAAGACAAACGTATACATGTCAGAACGCTCCCTAACGAGAAGCAAGATCCGTGAATACGTCTTCACTACATGGAATTGTGAGCGCGCCCATTGGGTGGTTGTACCCAAACTCTTCCTCCGCCTGATGCAGTAAGTCCTGAAACAAAGGTTTGCTTAATACTGATACCGGGACCACGTGCCGCTTCTTCTCTTGTTCCCCAACATAAATTGCAAAATAGCCTTTTGGGATGTCCGTATATGTTGGAGTTCTGCTTCCATTAGATAATGACCGCCTCAGAATTTTTTTTGCTTGAATGATACGAGGCATACGGATGGCCATATTTTCAAGATAGTGTGAGTCTGTTTCACTTGGAAATGTTTGTTATGGAAAAAAAATCAAAGTATTGCTTCTGGTTGGGTGATATTGTAGATGATTTTCCAGGAAGATGTGGGTGTATTGTGCATGTTGAATGATATATATATATATATATATATATATATATATATATATATATATATACCAAGAAGATATAATGAGGTACATAATAGACAGGGGCACATGGACGAGAAAACAAACACACATGGTCTTGTATCTTGAAAATAAAATTATAAAGAATTTGTGGACATCGATATTCAATCACAATCCAAACAGGAGATCAACATGAATAATTATATGGCCTTGAGTACAATAAGTGTAGGTCCCGAAATCTGAGGATCGATTACGAACCGAATCACTTGTTTATAGTAAACACGGTTACGTGTGCGGAATCCACGTAACTATGCCAAATCAAACATATATAGCATAAATAATAACGGATTAATCAATGAAACACAATCTATTGATTAACGGGATGAGAACCGATTACAACTGATACAAACACAGTTCAGACGAAATTTTGGCAGAGTTTTGTTACTATAGTCTATTTCTCATCTCTATGTTCAAATGAACACAAAGTGTTGTTTATATAGTCCCTGGCCACTGATATCGACGAAACACAAGAAGTGTTTGACGAATCTGAACATGGGCCAGACATTGGGCCTGGAACAGCCCAAAACATGACGAATCAAGGTCTGATTCGTCAGTTCATGACGAATCAAGGTCTGATTCGTCATGACCTTCAACGAAACAGAAGTTTGAGCATTGGCCTGTTTCGCCATGAAGTGTTCCGACGAAACAGGTCTGTTTCGTCGAGGACTGCAAATGTTGTGGTTGTTCCTGTTAACAGACAGCAACAATCAGCAACACATAAACATAGTAATGACAAAACTACCCTTTAATGCAACATGCATTGTTCATAATACATTACATACCAAAAGAGACAAATAAGTTGTACACAAGAAGATAGGAGGATATCTGACTTGGTCAACATAACATACAGACTCGATAATTAATAAAAGACCATACAAATTACATCGTTAAAACAAGACTAGTTACAGACACTAAAAATGCATCAACAAACTCCCCCTTGTCTGTTACTCGTCTTTGGTCTTCTAATCTTCCATCAGTGTTGTTCGGACCACGAACTGCCCGAATGAATACCCCTGTAGTAGCAAAAACAAGCTACTCTCTGAAACTTTAACGCTTGACGTGCATCTTGGTCTTCATAGAAAATATCATGACGATATAATCTTCCAATATCAGCTTCAGACATGTTGACGATCCACATCGGATCCAACATCCGGTAATTAGCACGACCATCTCTAAACACAATTACAGCTTCATGAGTATCCGAGTCGTAGCACCACAATGCCATGTCTTCAATAAAATCCTGCTTCATAGGCATCAATGGGATTTTATCTACTACTCTCGGAGGTTGATATACAAGTTTATATCTGCAAGTGTTGGTGTCCGGATCAAGAGTAAACTTGATCGGTTGATAAACAGGAAATTGTGGCTTGTAGGATTTATCCTTCCAGCCTGTCTTCTTGTTTACTTTCACCAGACGCTCAAATAACGTAGCGCCATCGTATTTTTCACGATTGATAAGCTGAAGCCTTGTCAACGCAGAAACATCATAGAATGGTAAGGAAAGAATGCTCAGTAGTGAATTGAAATAAAGAATTCCAAATTCACGTTTAATAGCAATGCAGTGAATATCTTGAACAAACATCCAGCATAAGATCCTTCCACTAGGCTTCTTTTCAAATTGCAGATAGTCTACTTGAGCTTTTTCAGGTAACGGCTTGGACACTTTAGATAAAAACTGTTTTCTCCATTCAGCAAAAGCATTTATGTCTTTTTCAGAAGAATTCCGATTTTTCAAGTGCTCGTCTATGTCATCAATGTTTTCTTTCATCCAATTTTCATCAAATGATGCAAATTCAGTACCATCTTCTCTGACATATGTTGATTTTGGAGCTTCACCTTCAACCACAATTTCATCAATCTCTTCAACATTCGTTGTATCAGTCTCAGTAGACATTTTGTCTATCTCAGCATCATCTACTTCTCTCATAGACTGTAAAATACTCAATTGCTCCGGAGAAAGATCTTCTATCAACTCCCCTTCTTCAAGCAACTCTCCTGTAAATGGATGAACAGCTTGTAGAGCAATATCAGCACTGCTAAATATAGAAGAAGTACCTTCTATCTGTTGTACTTTTCCAGTAGATGTTCCCTGAGATGATTCAACAACGGTAGGTTGAACTCTAACAACTTCAGAAGCAAGTGTGGTTGGTTGTTTCTGTGATGTACCAGAGGTATCAGGATTTCCTTGATCTTCTGTATCATCATCCTTTTTCTTTAACACCTCTTGTTGTTTACAATAATAGTCCCACAGAATGGCAAGCCTTCTCTCTTTCTCTTCATCAATAGCCTTCAAGCGAGCATTTTCAGCTTTAAGCGCATCAATTTCACCTTGTTGTCGCTCTATAACTGTTTGCTGTTGACCAACCATTGACTTTAACTTGTTAATCTCCACAGATTGTTTAAGTTGATCATGCTTCGTGAGATTTCCAAAATGAGATTGCCTTTGAAGACGATCAGCAGCCGCTTCAAGTGTAGAAAACAGATATTTGATCTTTTCATCTTGAGAAAATCCAGCAAATGTCCTATGACGTTCAGCACTGATTTCAGAAGTAGTTGCCGTGATTGCTGAAGCCATAGATCTTACAGGAACTGCCTGAGGAACAACAGATGGAGTAGCAGTAGCTGGTGTAACAACTGGAGCAACTGGAGTTTCTGTAGCTGAAGTAACTACAGTAGGAATTTCTTGCACAGGCTCCTGAGGAATAGATTGAACAGGCTCATGAGCAATAGATGAAGACTCCTGAGGCACAGATTTCCGAGTATAAGTACTCAGATATCTCCTAGGTTTCTTCTTTTGTACTTCAACAACTTTCTCTGCTCTTCTTTTTGTTCTCCTTTCACCTTCAGGATCCTCTGGAACATACTCTGGGTCATCCTCTGTTCTAATCTTTCTGTACCTTCTTACTCCACGTATATCAATATACATTTCATAACCAGGTTCAACTAAATGATCACTAGAACTCGAATCAGTTCCATCATCACCACTTGCTGATGAACTACTATCCGATGTACCAGAAATAGCACCCTTGCTTGATGTACCAACAGCAGTACTAACAGCACCTGCATCACTATCTCCACCACTTTCATCATCATCACTACCAGATTCATCTGAATCAACTGGGTCAGGACCAAATTTTTCTATCCTTAACCTTTCCAACTCAGGTTCTTCATTGTCTGATTGGCTATCTTCATGACGCCATTTGTCATTTGCAGGAGCAACATAATCAGGATTCACTAGAGCGCCAAAAAGCTTCCTTGGAGGAACACTTTCTGTGTATCTTTTGGCCGCCATAGTCTTGATTAGCCTTAACGAGTTGAAATTCATCGCCTCGATTTTCAAAAGATCATTTTCAGCTTTAGGAAGGTCTGGATGCTGAACATTCATTATCATTTGCAGAAACCGTGGATACATCCAAAACTTGTTCCCTGTGGTTCTACTACCAGTCCTTGTCATGTTCTCTTTCATGTTGCTGAAAATATACTTCGAAATGCTAAACGGTTTGTTTAACACCAAAGCAACCATGAAGCCAACAAGATCATCTCCCACCATATCATATCCAGCTCGTCTATTGCTGAGACTCTGAATAAGCACATGTAATAAAAACTTGTATCTTAATGGAAGATCACCTTTGTTGATTTGTTTGACGAAAAGATCTCCTTTGCATTTCATCCTTAGTAAACAGCCTCGCGAACACATGATTGGTATTGAATATGGTGCATTCGGTTGATCTTGTAATTGAAGAACTTGATTCAATATCTCCGGAGTAACAACGACATACAGATCATTTACACGACCTCTGATAATATCCTTTCCATCGATTTGAACGACGTTTGCAGAATCCCAGAACGCTTTAATGAGAGATTTGTAGACGGGTGTCGAGTATGTAACAGCATAATTGATGCGTGACTCCCTGATCCACTTCGTCATATCTTTAAATTCAACGAGCTTGTCTTCCGGATCCAAATATGCAACTTGATTATGGCGTTTTTCTGACATAATCTCTTCTTCGGTTTTGTTTTCTTTCTTGATCGCCTTCTTGCGTTTTCCCTTTTCTTGCTGTGCTTTAGGAGCCATCTGTACATGAAAATGTCCAGAATAAGTCACAATATATATAACATAGCATTTAGACATGTATGAATACACTTTCATGTATACACATATCAGATAACCTATTTAAACATGTCTACTGTGAACAAACAGCAACATCAGAAAACTGCTAAGGCATTGACGACGAAACAGAGTATCAACGACGAAACAGAAATTGAACGACGAAACAGAGGGTTGACCATTGACTGGTTTGATTCGTCGACTTTTTGATTCGTCGAGTCTATTTCGTTCCATTTCTGATTCGTCATCTGTGATTCGTCGTCTGATTCGTCGAATGGTTGATTCGCCGGAATTAGGGTTAAATCAGATTCGTCAATTTGGGGTTTTATCAGTTTCGCGGTATTGAGTTTAAACCATCATCAAATATGAACACAAACACATTCAATCATCTTTGTTTATACCCAACCCATTTATAAACACCCATAAATGTTTTTCCGAACAAAAACCCTTGTAAAACAGATAATACCATTTTCAAAAACAAACCCCTGTTTTTATGATAAAAACCACATCCAAATCAAAGCAAATCAAACACAGATAACCTAAATCTATCAGATTATAATGAAAACACAACAACATGCAACAACAACACATATTTAATCAAAGAAAAACAATGGTTTCAAAAAGGTTTCTGAGGGTTTTCGGATGAAAAACCCGACGGTTCAAAGTGTTCGGAATGTAAATCAGAACATGTTACTACCTTTGAAGTTTGTGAAATTTTTATTAAAAACAAATGTTTTGAGCGATTTGTGAGAGTAACCGTAGGTTTGGGTTTTGCTTGTGTGAAGAAGAAGATAACTGATGTTTTGAAAAAGTGAACAAGTGGGACCTATATATACACTACCTTGTCTCGACGAATCAGAGGATTCGACGAAACAGAAATGGGCCCGGCGAAACAGAACTTTGGGCTTGAACTTGGGCCTAAACTTTAGCCCATGACGAAACAGAATTGGGCTCCTGTGATTCGTCGTCTGTTATGACGAATCAGATTTGATTCGCCGACTAAGGTCTGATTCGTCGATGCTTGTGATTCGTCGACGAGTCTGTTTCACCAACAGATTTTTCAAAACAGCAACACCCAGGCTGGAAATATTTTGCAGTCAAAACAGTAACACAGGCTGGAAATATTTTGCAGTCAAAACAGATTATGAACACAATTCCATTCAGTTTGAATTATCAAATGCAAGAACATTTTTATGAAGAAGGTTTCAGGCTTCCGGTAGAAAACACCAAGCAACAACTTCGGCTTAATCAAAAACGAACTTTACACAAATATACTAAAAGCAAATTTAAAGCAAGGTAAACTAAATGAAAATGCGGAAAACTGTTAAAAACACTAAACAACTGTACAAGTGCAACCTTTTTGCGAATCTCAAGGACAAGGAATCATACCAGCTTACGGTCTTAGTCAACATGATTTTGATTCTGTTTAAAGCTCTGGATAAGTATACTACCTCGATTATCGGTATTGTGGTCCACATAAGCTCAAACTGATCAGACGTAATCATAATTTAAGAGATACGATTAACGGTAAGGATTATACTTACA
The DNA here is from genome assembly GCA_030545235.1 of Helianthus tuberosus. Lineage (NCBI taxonomy): Eukaryota > Viridiplantae > Streptophyta > Magnoliopsida > Asterales > Asteraceae > Helianthus > Helianthus tuberosus. The sequence continues at coordinate 10,204 of JARYGA010017294.1, read as the reverse complement.
AGTTGATGTAAATCCACTCACGACACATTCCCATATCAAGGTATGCACGAGAATTCATCTTACCGGTGAGTATACCGATTATCATCTGTTTGACCGTATAAAAATGTGAGAGACTCACTTATTTGATTGAAAACAAGTCCTATGTGATAAAATCACTTATTGATGAGGAACTTGATTTTCAGATGCATGAAGGGCACAGGAGCAAGTCCGTGAACAGGTCAGTACTTTCGTACAGCAGAGAGACGAACTTGACTCCCGCAAAGAATCTGTGATATAAAATCACTTATTTTGTTTGGACATGTGATTGTTGATCACTTATTGAGGTCGAATGCAGTATGTACACGTATGTATAGTATCATGGAAGATCTTAGACTTCGTCTCCGTTATTTTTACGGTTTGATACAACCATGATACCCAGATGATAAGCAGCATAAAGACCGAATATTTCAGATCTCGGCAATCTCTCAAACGAGATTTCGGTACTAAGACCATATGCCAATGAGCGGTTCCCACCTGACTTGAAGTCTGTTAGGTTTGTATCATCCTGCACATTTTAGTCTGATTGTGAGCCTACCGATACATCGTTAGTAGAGATACTTATCATTTTTCTTTTTATTTTGCATTTTGAGCACATTGACCGACCACACCAGTGAATTTCATCATTTTCCTTTATCCAAGAAACTCATTTTTGGTTTTTCTATTGTTTTTGAATTTTTGAATTTTTCAAACGAAATGACAGAAAGTAAAGACATCTTTTTGGATTTTGAACTTTTGCAATGTTTTTGTATTTTAAACTTTTGCAATGTTTTTGTATTTTCTTGAAATATCTCCCCCTAAAATTCGCAAAGTTTACGAAAACTAAAATCTTTTTGAATTTTCAAAGTTTATAAAGAAAATATTTACAAAAACGATCAGCCAAAGAAGTTTACTCGGGTATCACCTTAATGCCATTGACCAAAAGTAGATAATCAAAACGTGATTTATCAAAAGCTTTTGTAAACAGGTCGGCACGTTGGTGATCAGTGGGGACATGAACGACATCGATTAACCTGTTATCAAAACAATCACGGATAAAGTGATATTTAATGTCGATGTGTTTAGTCTTAGAATGTTGCACAGGATTTCTAGTGATTTGCAAGGCAGCATTATTATCAACAAAAATACGAGTAGATAGGAATTCTAAACCGTAGTCGCGCATTTGTTGTTGTATCCAAATAACTTGGGAGCAACAACTCGAGGTAGCAATATATTCTGCTTCACATGTTGATGTAGCAACACACGTTTGCTTCTTGCACTGCCACGTGACCAGTCGATTTCCTAGAAACTGACATCCTGCTGTTGTTGATTTGCCATCAATTTTGCAACCACCGAAATCAGAATCACTGTATGCAATTAATTCAAAACTATCATCCCTAGGGTACCAAAGACCGAGGTCTGGGCATCCCTTCAAATAGCGTAGAATCCTTTTGACAGCTGACAGATGAGAGGCCTTCGGGTTTGCTTGATATCTTGCTAGTAAGCATGTTGGGTACATGATATCAGGCCTCGAAGCGGTAAGATACATGAGAGATCCGATTATGGCACGATAGTACGAGGAGTTGATGCTTTCTCCCTTCAAATCCGGAGTAATCCCGTGATTCTGCGGAAGTGGGGTACCAATGGGCGTTGCATCTGACATTTGGAATCGGCTCAAAATGTCACCAACATATTTAGTCTGATGGATGAATATCCCAGACTCTGTTTGTTGAACTTGAAGGCCCAAAAAGAAATTCATCTCTCCCATAGCGCTCATTTCGAACTTTTCTTGCATAACACGTTCGAATTGCCTGCACAAAGAGTCATTAGTAGACCCAAATATTATATCATCAACATATACCTGCACCAGCAGAAGATCTTCATCTTGTTCTTTGATAAAGAGTGTGCAATCAATAAGACCTCGTCTAAATCCATTCTCCAGAAGATAGTTTGATAAGGTTGCGTACCAAGCCCTAGGTGCTTGATGTAGACCATAAAGAGCTTTGTTGAGCAACCAAACCCGATCGGGGTGAATAGGATCTTCAAAACCTGGAGGTTGTTCGACATGCACCTCTTCTTGAACAATACCATGAAGAAAAGCACTTTTAACGTCCATCTGGTAAACTTTGAATCCTTTGAAAGAAGCATAAGCTAAGAAGATTCGAATAGCTTCCAGACGTGCAACAGGTGCATAAACTTCATTGTAGTCAATGCCTTCAATCTGACGAAAGCCCTGAACAACCAGTCTCGCTTTGTTGCGAATAACAACTCCACGATCATCTTTCTTGCATTTATAAACCCATCGTGTTCCAATTTTCTTGTAATTCTCCGGTTTTTCAACAAGCTTCCAAACACCAAGCTTTTGAAATTGCTGCAGTTCGTCCTGCATGGTTTCACCCCATGAATTATCTTTTAAAGCTTCCTTCCAAGATTTTGGTTCTTCTTGTGAAACGTAACACGCGAAAGACCAATCATTTTGTAGACCAGATTCTCTAATAGCTGAATACAAACCAGCACTCGGGTTGTTTCTCAGCTGATTACGTGTCTGCACACCTTGTTGGACATCTCCTATGATATTCTGCTGTGGATGGGTATCGTGTATCCTCATTTCAGGATTTTCAGGAACACGAGCATTAACACCCAAATTGTTAATATTAAGATCAACAACCAACTCTACACCTGGAATATGCGTAGAAGTGGATGCATTTCCTTCAGCAGTATCATCGACTTACACATGAGGAGTATCAACAGAAATACCCTGAACTGGAACAACTGGAGATTTAGTGCCTTCAGTCGCATCCAGATTTTCTTCATCTTCTTCTGATGACTCATTGTATTCAGTAGCATTTTCAACTTCCTCATTTTGAACCGTGTTGTTAGACGAATTAGAACTTTGTGAGTTAACAACAACAGGTCTAACTAATGACGAATCAGCAGCATTGTCACTATCAAATATCATTCTAGCAGCTGCAGAATCTTCATCAAAAGTTGGCAGGTCAAAGGAATTGAATAGCCCATCATAATCGAACATCCAAGGATCACCTGGAGCTTTAACAGGATCTGTATATCTCTGAACCCGTACTTCACTCCATAGTTCAATCTTTTTGGTAGTCAGATTCCAAACACGAAAATTTGGTGTAGCATATCCAAGGAAGAAACCCTCGATAGCTTTCGCTCCAAACTTTCCATCCGGATCAATCATAGTGCATGGACCACCAAAAGGTTCTAGAATTGAAAGATCTGGTTTCCTTTTCTGTAGAAGTTCGAAACAAGTCTTGCCATGTCTCTTAACCGTAAGAACTCGGTTTAATGTGTAGCAAGCAGTCGACACAGCCTCTGCCCAGAACTGAACAGGAAATGCCGACTCTACCAGCATTGTTCTTGCAGTTTCAATTATCGTCCGATTCTTCCTCTCCGCGACACCATTTTGTTGTGGAGTGTAAGGAGAACTGTATTCATGAAGAATGCCTTTAGAGGTACAGAACTCGTCCATAATCCGGTTTTTGAATTCAGTTCCATTGTCGCTTCTGATCCTCTTAACTTTCAACGAGTAGAGATTTTCCAACATTGTAAGAAGATCCTTGAGGATTTGAGGAGTATCACTCTTGTGTGCCAGAAAAGCTACCCAAGAAAATCTAGAGTAGTCATCAGTAACTACTAAACAATACACATCTCCGAACGTTGTTTTGTGTCTCATAGGTCCAAAGAGGTCCATATGAAGACGTTCGAGAGGCATGCCAACAGTGTTGATTTTCTTTAAAGGGTGAGACTTCTTTGTTTGTTTCCCTTTCTGGCACGAAACACAGATATCTTGTAGATGAAAACTTCTCACGGGTACGCCATTCACAAGATTGTTTTTCACCAAATGGTTCATTTTTCTCAAGTGAATGTGTCCCATTCTTCTGTGCCAAGATATAGACTCCTTCTCCGTGGCTTTCGAGACAAAACATGTGACTTGTGCAGAAGTCGTAATCGCTTGACTCATATCAAGAACATAAAGATCATTGATTCTTGGAGCCGATAAGAGAATCCATTCATCAGGAATTGTGAAACCAGGTTTAAGCACATAACAACCGGCATCATCGAAATGCACGGTGAACTTTTTATCGCAGATTTGCGACACACTGAGAAGATTATGATCAATTTGACGAACATAATTGATCTTATCGAAACATACCACACCATTGGAAATCATTCCCTCTCCAGTGATGTAACCACCTTTGTCTCCAGCGAAAGCAACATAGCCTCCTTTAATGTTTCTCACATCATATAGAAGCCGTAAGTCGCCCGTCATGTGCCTAGATGCCCCACTATCAACAATCCAATGACTATTAATAGTTCCTCCTGGAACATCCTGCACATATCATCCAATGATTAGTTAAGGATGGGGACCCAAGCCAAAGTGGTCTTGGGTCGTCCCTGAGCATCACGAATAGTGATCTCGATTTGTTGATGGTTTTCCAAACAAACAGCTCCCCCTGAACCTTCACTCTTCCTAGGTTTCCAAGTTTGTTTTTGTTTACCAGATTGAGTTTTGTAAACAAATTTTGAAATTTCTGGTTTTACAGGTGAACTTGGTTCCCTTGGAACAGAATTTACCTTAGATTTTAAAGCCTTTTCTATTTTCTTCACATCTTGATGTCGTTGATTCGATTTCTGTTCTTTAATAGTTCTTTTATCATGTTTAGGTGAAACAAGACGACATTTAGAGTGAATCGATTCAGGTGATGCTCTTTCAACAAATTTCGCTTTCGGAGTGTTAGCACAATCTTTGATGATGTGCCCAAACTCTCCACATTTAAAACACGTTCTCCTTTCAACAAACTTAGGAGAACTGGATCGACGATCAGATGTCGAACTTGTGTAACCCGAGGTACTAGCTTTTTCATCACACCCGTTTGAATGTTGAGTGTAATTGTTTTGACTATCACGTTTTAAAATTTTGACTTGTACAAAATCAGTGTTTGACTTGTTAGCAAAAGTCTCAATTTTATCTGTACCCCTTGATTCCACAAATTTAACATTGCTGTTTTTCTTCTGATAACGAGCCCCTTTTGTTTCAAATTTTGATTTAGAAACATTTGACAATTTAGCTCGTTGATCTGATTGTTTACCCTTAGAAGCAATAGGTTGTTGCTTTGAAGGTGATTTCTGATTTCCAAATTTCTTTTTAATTTCAGTCTTAGGAATTGGATTACATTGAGTCACATTAACTCCCTGAATCGACTTTCCCACAAACTTACTTGTGTTATTTTCAAAAACATTATCAATCAATGAAGGATTGACATTTTTAATTGGAAAATCATTATTTGAATAGATTTTAGAGTCACCAACCAAAGTGTACAACACAATATTACTTTTAACAGTAGACACATGATTTATCACTTGTTGAACAACAGATTTAACAGCAGGGGTAGGAGGATCACACAGTATATGATTCTCAATTGGAACTTCTACTCCTTTAAGTTTGTCAAGTGATTTATCCTGATTACTCACATCTGATTCAGATTCATCATCCGACGACTCATAGTCCTCAATGGTTGGAGGACCTTGTTTCGTAGATGTTGACTCTTTTTGCTCAGAATTTGTACTTGGAGAATTGTCTGATTTGAATCCTAGGCCAGTAGTTACTTCCTCATAATCAAGAGGCACACTGGATTCAAACCGTGGCATTTCTTCTTCATCAGGCAAATAAGTATAATCATGTCTCAAAGGGGGCGGACACTTCTTATACCCAACACCTTTCTTGTTTCCCTTTAGTTGTTGAACATTAATAATGTGATCGAGCACAAATCGGGAGTTAGAGTAACTCTCCAATTTTTGCTTGATTGCATCATGCTCACATTTGGCAATGGCTAGTTCCTTTTTAGTTTCCTCAACAATGTTAATGTATTCATTTATACTAACTTGTTTATGATAAACAGTTTTTGTCACTTCGGAAACATTTTTCTTTTGAATTTCAATCATAGACTTAAATTCTTTTTCGTTTCGAATCAAAGCCATATTCGATTCTTTGCATTTAGCCATTTCAACAACTAAACTCTGATTGTGAATATGAATCGAATCACAGTGAAGCTTTATTCTATCAAATTCACTTTTCATATACTCACAATCTCTACAGTTGATAAGAATTTCAGATTTTACCTGACTTGTAGAATCTGAGACATTTGCCATAAAGGCAGTCTGATAAGAGAAAGATCCGTCTTCAGAAAAGAACTTCTCCATTTCTTTAGATACTACCTCAGCCTTCTTGATCAGAACTGATTTCTGACATTTCAACTCTTCTGCTTCATTCAATAAGTCATCAAGATTAGAACTTGCTTCTTTGCTCACATCAGATTCAGAACTCGAAGTAGAACTTTCTTCATCAGAACTCCCGGTATGACCAGAACTGTCGTCACTATCAGAAAATTCTTCCTTATGAACGTGCTTGATGTGATTGATAATCTTAGCATAAAACGCCGTTCCTCCTTTACCTTGATCATTTTCCCCAAGTTGTAAAGACCAATTAAACCCTTCATCAGCTTGTACGGTTAATGCACGACTTTCATTTGATGATCCAGACTGATTCTGGTTAGTGGTGTTGTTTACAGCCACTATCCCTTTTCCACGATTGTCTTGATTAGCATTTGAAGTACTCGTCTGATTACGGAATGGGTTCTGATTGCCTTGTCTGCTTGGTCGAGTGCACTCACGTTTGAAGTGACCCTTTTCCCCACAATTGAAGCATGTAACTGCTTCTTTATCAAAACCGTACTTTGTATCTTGTTTGCTTTCCAAAGAACTTCTTCCTGTTCGAACCATAAAGTCCTTCGCCCTTCTAACAGCACTTGCGAATGCCCACTTTATATCCATCAACTCCATTTCATCACGGTTAATTTGTAGATAGTCTTTGTTGGTTAAATTGATGTTTCCAATTCGACCGGCGACCAAACCGCAGTAAGCACTGACCATGGTATTAATAAGTTCCATATGTTCCTTTGCTACTTCAATGCTAACATTTGAGAGGTTTGATGTATCAACTTTGACTGTGTTAGGGTTTGGAGTTGGAGGATTGTTGGTATAATGAGCTTGCTGTTGTTGTTGTGGTTGGACTTGTGGTTGTGGTAGGGATGGATTAAAACCTCCTCCTGAATATGCCTGAGGTTGAGTAGCAACTGGAGGTATAAAAGGAATAAAACCTCCTCCAGAATAAGTCTGAGTTTGTTGAGGAAACGGAGAAGAGTTTGTATCTGATACAAACGCCGTTTGTAATTTTGGTTGCCTCAGACTAGCTGACGGGTCAAAACCTCCACCACAATACATTTCAATATTCTGAGGAGCAGCAATGCGTTTTGCTTTTCGGATTTCTTCATCATTTTTATGTTCCAGCTTCTGTACAAATTCATAGATAGTTATAGTGTCAGCATCTAGAATACCTGTATGTTTTAGAAGCTCAATGTATGGACTCCACTTTGGTGGTAGAGAATCAGCAAATCGTGCACAAACTTCCTTTTGAGATGCAGTAACAGCATAGGCAAACATCTCACTAATCAAATGATAAAACCGTGTGGTCATATCATTTAGAGTTTCGTTTTCCAAGAACTGGAATGATTCGAACTCTTTCTTTAATAAATCATGCCGTGTCTTTCTGGAAGCTGCGTTTCCTTCTCCTCTTGTCACCAAACAATCCCATAAGGATTTCGTGTCCGTACAATAAGAAAACTGATGATAGATATCTTTATGAAGTGCTTGAGTAAGAACAGCAAACGACTTTTTCTCAAATTCATATGCTTTCTTGTCATTTTCCTGCATGTTAGTAAAACCTTCGGCCGTTGACGCTGCTACTTCAAGAGCATCATTGCGTGGAGTAATGAAACACCTCCAAATATCAGTGCTTTGACCTTGAACATATGTAATGAAACGACCTTTCCATGATGGAAACTCGTTCATATGATTCAACTTTGGCGGGCGATTGTTGCTACCCGTTTCGCTCTCACTGATCAAAAGATTTTGAATGTTTTGGTTCTGATTGGATGCCAAAGCCCATTGTCCGGCACTTATAGTTGGTTGACCAAAAACACTCTTTACCCACGCTGCTGCGGACGTCGGATCTTCACGTGGTCTAGAATCCATACTCCAATCCCATGGACTAGTACAACTCATATTTGATGTATGTATGATAGTACTTGCACAAATTCTTGAAAACAAACAGTAAGCAAACTGATATAAGTCCTCTGTGTAAAACAGATCTGTTTTCGACGAAACAGAATTCACGAAACAGGTTTGTTTCGTCTGAATGAATGACGACGAAACAGACTTGTGATAATAGTGAATCGTGGCGAAACAGAATTTGTTTCGTCAAAGATGTTGTGGCGAAACAGACGTTTGATTCGTCAAAGATGTTGCGACGAAACAGATGTGATTCGTCGGCTGTGTGTTTCGTCAAAACTGGATAAAAGTCAGTTGATTTAGATATTTAAAATATCTACTGACCAGTCAAGGATAAGATGAGACAACAAAGATATTTAATCCTGACACAAGTATGTTTGTAACTCTTATTTTCAACGAAACAGAAACTGTGACCAATTATCACTTTTACACACAAAAGTCAACTTATTATATTATAAGTGCAACAATTGTTTTAATCAATTTTAACAGATCAAATACTCAGTTTTTATAAGAACACTTATGAAGATATGAAGAACACCACCAAGAACATGAGTTTCCGATGAGTTTTCCGATCACCGATAAATTTCCGAAACACGAAAATACACTAGATTTTCACTAAAAACCCGGTTTAAAGCATAAACAAACAATCTAACTTAGGTTTTTGATAAAAATCTGTAGCAAACACCAATAAAACAGCAGATTTATGAATATTTTTCAGAAAATATTAATTTTTCAAGAACTCATTTTCAGAAAAACACACACAAAATACTTGATAAAAAACCGAACAAGTTTGATTTTAAACAAGGATAAGAGCCTATGCTCTGATACCACTTGTAGGTCCCGAAATCTGAGGATCGATTACGAACCGAATCACTTGTTTATAGTAAACACGGTTACGTGTGCGGAATCCACGTAACTATGCCAAATCAAACATATATAGCATAAATAATAACGGATTAATCAATGAAACACAATCTATTGATTAACGGGATGAGAACCGATTACAACTGATACAAACACAGTTCAGACGGAATTTTGGCAGAGTTTTGTTACTATAGTCTATTTCTCATCTCTATGTTCAAATGAACACAAAGTGTTGTTTATATAGTCCCTGGCCACTGATATCGACGAAACACAAGAAGTGTTTGACGAATCTGAACATGGGCCAGACATTGGGCCTAGAACAGCCCAAAACATGACGAATCAAGGTCTGATTCGTCAGTTCATGACGAATCAAGGTCTGATTCGTCATGACCTTCAACGAAACAGAAGTTTGAGCATTGGCCTGTTTCGCCATGAAGTGTTCCGACGAAACAGGTCTGTTTCGTCGAGGACTGCAAATGTTGTGGTTGTTCCTGTTAACAGACAGCAACAATCAGCAACACATAAACATAGTAATGACAAAACTACCCTTTAATGCAACATGCATTGTTCATAATACATTACATACCAAAAGAGACAAATAAGTTGTACACAAGAAGATAGGAGGATATCTGACTTGGTCAACATAACATACAGACTCGATAATTAATAAAAGACCATACAAATTACATCGTTAAAACAAGACTAGTTACAGACACTAAAAATGCATCAACAATAAGTAGTGAAGAAGGCCAATGTCACATGGCTTTGTCTTGATGATTGAGTCAACAATTATCACTTGTAGGACACTGTGTCCTCCCACCTAGTGATCTGCATTAGACTTGGTTATCCAAACTAGTGTTTAAACTACAGCTTTAACCACTAACATCGATGCTTAAATATAAAACAAAACGGAAATTACCCTCTAATTCAAGATTGCTGATTGAAAGTAGCAAATATACAGTCTTAATTTCTTAGGGAGTTATGTTTCCAAGGAACCTGAGCGTCCTGAAAATTGTTTATTGACTGCCTCACACTAGCTGATCAACACATAAGATGAGTAAAAACTCTAGAATGCCTTCGTTACGTGGAGGTTTAAGAAGTTCCGTAAAGTTGTTGAGCGCTAGCGATTATTATCTTCAATATCTCTGAAGCTCAGTGTTTATGCTGACCTCAA